>JANTOQ010159701.1:0-14844 GCA_027564595.1 Bythotiara depressa | reverse complement strand
ACACTCTAAAACATGCTAACAACCGTATCTTATTTTATTGTATAGATAGTAAGGCCAGACCTGGAAGAAATTACACTACTGTCAGCATGACTTCGAGGGGGTGGAAGAATTGCTCTATTTATCTATGATGATTCACTTTAAGCCGGCATTAAAAACTTGTGGTGTCTTGGATTTAATTGTATTTTTGGAAAACCATATAGATAGATATAGATACAATATAAAAACCATAAAGATAGATAGATATACAATGACATCACGAGTTTTAAATACTGGGTTAAACATCAGCTCTTCTAAAATTCTTTAAAATGAAATATCTTGAGAACCGGTAAAGATTTTCGCACCAAATAAAAAGCATTTTTCATCATTTTTAAAACGCTTCAAAATTAGCATAACTTAGTTTTTCACGCAGGAATCCCTTTAATATCTTTCTTTCTGACAGTTCATTATTAATAGCCAGTCTAATTTCTTCTAAAGAAATAAGCTGTTGCAAATCTGTTAAAGGGAGTCTGTTTGAAGTATTGTTTCATTAATTTGCATTATAACAGTATAACTGAGGATATCAAGACAATATGGGATAGTAATACCTAGTTCATAATAACAGAAATATTATACTTTTGAATATTTAACTTGTCTCCCTTTGAATGTATGCTGGTATATTGGTTTTATAATTACTATCTCGTTAACCAGGTCCATTATTTGGTCCTAGAAACTCAAATCCTTTAATTGGGTTTCTAACTCAATCTTATTTAGCCTTACATTTCTTACATCAGAGTAGTACATTATCTTTCAAAAAGATATCTGAATTGATTTCTTTGTTGACATTCTCTTCAAGATGGCAGCTTGTTGTTTCTTGCTTCATGAGTTTTGCAAGGTGATAACTGATGAGAGAAGAATTTCTGCTAGTCTAATGAACTATTGATCATTGACCAACCATCTACAGTTATTTCAGGCCCTAATCTGGTAACTTTTAAACTTTGCTTTTACCTTTACATGGTGTTATAAACTGTTTTTTATGTTTGCACTTACTATGCTGCATAAAATATTCCAGCAAGAACCTTTGCCTTTGTCTTTTTGTCTTGTATATATTTGTCAGAGGTTTTTTATTCTCTTTCTGTTAATTAAATTTTTTAGGAAAAGATTCCCGCCTGGAGTAAACATTGCTTTCAATGGTGAAGAGCTGCTTTGTGATGACTGTGACCAACCACCACCAAGTAAAACAATAAACAAAGAGGATGATCATCCAGTAAATAGAAGTATTGAAAGACATGATAGTAGCAACAGTTGTAAGTAACGTACTATATTGTTTATTGCATGTCTGTTATAAGTAATCCTTTAACTTCTATAATCCTGGTCATAATATGTTAGAAGAAGGTGGTGTGAAATTGTCAAACAATATATAAAACTGTGAATTTAAACTTTTTCTGTTTACTTATCTAGTGTACCTTGTGATTTTAAACATTGAAGGCAGGAGTGTTATCCACTTCTAACAATAAGTGACCATGTGTTCTGTCTAGTGTTAGCTGAGTAACAAAGATAGAAAAAAGCATCTTATGTTACGTTTTGACATGCTTTTCATATAACTTAACAGATTTAATACCCTAGGAACAAATTTGTTATAATGATAATTACATGTTTTTTTAATAAGAAACCTATCTCAGTTCCTAGTACTAAAAATTTCTTAAATGATTAAATACTTGATATTTAAATGTAGTAATGATCTCTTCTTCCACAAATGGGTTACTAGTTGCAATGACTAATTCTCTGTTATGATTAATTTTCTTGGAGAAATCAAAATTAAAAGTCTTGCTTGTTTCTTCATATGTGCTTTTAATCACTGTTTTACTTATTCCACAGTGAGGTAGACAGTTGAAAATATTAACAGGAAACAATAAGAGCAGCAATATAGTTACTGGTTGTATTTATAGTGTTTTTGGTGTTTTTTTATGCAGTGTGTGCTGGTTGTGGAAATGATATCAAGAGTGGACAAGCATTACTAGCTTTAGATAAACAATGGCATTTGTGGTGTTTCACATGTCATAAGTGTGGATGCCTGCTGGCTGGTGAATACATGGGGAGGTATAGAGAAGTATTTTTTACTTTTATTCAAAACTCTTCAGACAATAATCTATTATCAGTGATTGCCTTGACCTAAAGTTGTTGTTATTTGAGGCATTTTGATGTTGAGTTGTGTACTTGAAAATAATTTATATACAAAGCAACATCAAAGGACTTTATTTGTCATATTTTGGTCCGATAAACAAAGTAGTAATAAACTGTTGTTATAACACCCGGACCATAATTTTAGTCCATGGTTCCAGGTATCTTTCCGCTCTGGAAAGGCCCATGTGAAAATAGAAAATTGATATTATATTAACAACAACAACAACAGTAACAATGAAATAATTAAACAATCATGGTTGGTGAAGACATTTTTCTTGGACAGAAATTTGAAAAGTTAAAAATCTTCATCTTTTTTACAATGGCAAATGGGAAACATCTTTCATCAATGGAAAATTGTTAGCAAGTAGAAATACAGTGTAAAGGGAGGGAAGAGAGAAGCATTTTATTGGATAAATGCAATTTGTTCAGGGTTACGTTGTTAGGTAATGAATTTGAATGATTTTTTGCAGAGACAGTCTTCCATATTGTGAGCAAGATTATCAAACAGAATTCGTTCAGGGTTACGTTGTTAGGTAATGAATTTGAATGATTTTTTGCAGAGATGGTCTTCCATATTGTGAGCAAGATTATCAAACAGAATTTGTTCAGGGTTACGTTGTTAGGTAATGAATTTGAATGATTTTTTTGCAGAGATGGTCTTCCATATTGTGAGCAAGATTATCAAACAGAATTTGGAGTTTCTTGTGCTGGGTGTGGTGGATATATCACTGGTAAAGTATTACAGGTTAGTTTTTACAGGTTAGTTTTGTTTCTACAAGAAATTGATGGCATATTAAAAACAGAGGTCTTTAGAAATAACTGTGATTTAGTTATAACAATATGTTTAATATAAATATGACTATTCTGATATGAAGGCAGGGCCTATTTTAACCCAAAATTACATACGATAATCACAGTAATACCCTGCCCCCAAAAAGGTACAAAATTATTTTAAACAAAAAGGCAAAAAACATAATGCCTGGAAGGGAGGTTGACTGTTGCAGTGCCCTAGAATTTGAAAATTTTTCCTTATTGCCTTGTACATAATGTTTGCTCCCTTTTGGATAAACTAATGCTTTTTATCCATATTTTTTGCTTTTCACTTTTATTTTGGGCTGTTACTGTTACATGCTCTTGTTGGTGAACTCGGACCTTACAATTTTGGTTTAATATTTGCCTTTGTCGCACGCGTGTCCTCCAAGGCTAGAATAGGCCCTGAAAGATTATTGTTACGGCCAAAACATTAAATTGTGCATTAGTAGATTTATTGATGAAACCCAGAAACAGACAAAGACGGTGTATCAATAAAATAAAGATGAAACCCAGAATCAGATAAAATAAAATTTCCAAGGTTGTAACAGAAAACTAAATATTATTTAATCCTAAGCCAAAAAATTATTTGTTTTGTATCTCAAGTAATTATGCTTGCGATAGAAAATCCATCTTGCTGTACTGTTAGAAAAAATAAACATTAATTCCTGACCTTTCTCGTTTTGGATTTTTTTTTTAAAGTTGCCATAAAGCATAGATTTAAAACAAAGAAGTAGACACAGTATGCAGTATTTTTCACCAGATGATATGCTTTTTTTTACTATCAGGGTGTTAGTTAAATTTTCCAACATGTAAAGGGGATATTAATTGGAGCCAAAAAGAAAGAGATGTTTATCTTTTAATTTCCTTCTCTGATGTTACTGTTACTTCTTGTGGTGTGAAGATATTTGGACTTGAAACTTGAAATTATACAGTATATAGCTACAAATATACAACAGAGAGGCAGTAAATAGTAAGAACTAAAAAAGTAGGAAATGAAGAAATATTGTCTTCTTCCCAAGAACTGATGATGGGAGAAGACAACAACAAAACATTGTGACTGCTGAAATGTAGATGATGAGAACTACTCTTAGTTAAATGCACATGCTGGAAAAAACAGAGAACACATAAAACTGATAGTTTATTATTCAAGAAAACAAAAAAGTCTACTTTTGACGAATCCATCCATGTGTTTACACATGTTCCACTGGCCGCAGACAGCATTATCAAGTACATTTTTGATGCGATGTAAGTTAAAAAAGAAAAATTTACTACCATAACTAATTCCAACAAGTTTTATTATATATGTCTGGGTGTTTCAGTGATTCGAATAGTACAAAAATATTGCCCACGTATGTTTTATAATACACAAGTAGGCCATTCTTCCAACAATTTTTTTTTTTTATGGTGACACAAAACATTCATTGGCCAATGTAGGTCCTAAAGGAGACCCAATGCCACTAGTCTCTTCTAATGAGATGTTAGTGAAAATAGAATCAACATTCTGACTAGCCATAAACGGGTTGGAATCTTGAAAAACTTAGCAAAAGAAAAGGAATCTTTAGTTGTGTACATATGTATTCATGTAATAAGAGGTAAAACAATAAAAAAAAAACTTTGTCAAATTGTAAGTGGACATACCTATGGCAGAAAGAAGGAGACTAAATTGAAGACAGTTGTGTACTTTAGCAAGGCCATATAAAATACCTTTGTCTTCTGAAAAGTCAACACAACAAACCTTTGAGATTAGTACAAGTAGAAAATCCAGCTGCTGACAACAACATGTGTTAATTATTCATGACTTATATCTATATATTTATGTTCAAATGTGAAATAATATTTTTCTTGATCCATCTAGCATAAAGTTTTAATCATGTCTTGTGGGCACTATGAAATCTGTGTTTTTATTAAGTGATTGATCCTCCAGCTTCAACTGCCATTTTTAAAAGTGCACAAGTTTGCCAACAAGTCTGGAACAACAAAGTTATGTCACCACAATAGAAAAAACAATCAGTAATGAAATATTGATTAAAAGAGTGCAGTCCATTATATGCTATAACATTAATTGTCCTAAATCACATTTATATTATTGTTGCAATGTTTGAAAACTGTAATTTTGCACGTTGACCCTAAAACTGTTTTCTTTCTTGCAGGCTGGTGAGAAACATTATCACCCTCAGTGTTCACGATGTGCAAAATGTGGTCAAATGTTTGGTGAAGGTGAAGAAATGTATTTACAAGGCTCAGAAATATGGCACCCTCACTGCAGTGAGGAATACCAAAGAGAGGTATATAAATATAATATCAAATATGCATGATTGGTTTAGAAAAAAAATTTAGGAAAGAAATTTTAAACCTTGCCAAACATTTTTTTTGATGAAAACATTATGTTCATGATAATTATTTCATTAGTGAGTGGAAATCTGCCATTTGACTTGATATTATTCATAGTTCTTTTTGCTCCAATTTTTTTAGATATTATTTTTTATTTAATTACAAATCAACATGATTTCCTTAAAAGGTGAATCCATTCAATCAGCCAATCATAAAGATAACATAAAAAGAATAATAATAATTTTTTAAATGTACTGTGTGACAATTTGGCACTCAACTGTACACACAAACAAGGCATCAAAACAAATGTTTTAAGATTGTTGGATGAAATGCCTAGACAAAACTGTGTTAGGTCTGACATGTCTAATCATTGATAAGATAGTCTGTCTGGCTTCACTGGTAAGCTTTGGTGGTCCTTTTGGCAAAGCAATAATTTTCTTTTTTGTCTATATTTACCATCACCATCATACTAACAAACATGTCTCAATTAGAAATACTAAAATAGCCTCAATGGCACTATTTTCATGCTAGAATCAGGTTGCATGAGCATATTGTAAGTTTTCCATGTCGGTGTTCATTACTTGTAAGAGTTAACAGCTTGCATGTGCAAATTGTAAGTTTTCGATGTTGGTGTTCAGTAATTTTTGGATGTGGTAAATTCTTGTCTAGGAACCCCACAATATGAAAGTTTAGGAAAAATTAAGTTTCCTGTGAAGCAGGTTCTGTATATCAGGAGTAGTTTTTCAATTTTTTTTTTCAATTTTAGATGAACAAATACTCAAAATTCTTGTTTTGTTTTGAAAAAAGAAAAAAAAAACGGAATGTGAGATATGTCACACACCAAAACTGCCTAGCTATAGTGACTTATACAATATATCAGCAACATGTCACTCAGTTGAATCAAGAAGATCAATCATGGATCTTTATTGCTACGAAGAGAAAATATAGTTTTTGTTGCTTTATAATGATATTTTATTTTATAAACAATTAATTACCTGATTGATCAGATTATTTACTTATTATTTTTGTTCTGAAAATATACTCTTTGCAAATACTGTTGGAAACCTACTTCAAGTGGGACAATACCCAATGTTTGACCATTATTTTAAGCCTGTACCAAGGAGAGACATGTATATTTAGCATGTGTATATTTCATGTTTTCACAAATTGGATGCTTCTAAACCATTCTTTATGCAGTGTTATTAATGAATTTTTTATAAGCCATTCACTGTGCTCTCCCTTACTTAATAGCAGGGGGTTGATACATTAATGCAAATTCATAGACTGGGGGTGTTAATAAATCGAAATGGTGTGTTTCCAGAAAATATTCTTTAGATTGTGGTGAGTGGGTAGGTTATAGCTGGGGAGAGACTTTTAATATTTTAAAAATTATGTTTTTTTAAAATTATTTCCTTCACTTTTTTTTATGTTGCTTTTAAATGTTCTTCTTGATTTTATGTATTCATTTTCAAAAAATAGAAAATATTATTTGATTTGTTGTATAAGTGCCTGTTTATACTTATTCATTCACAAACATTTTCATTACAGAGTTGGAGGAGGGTGTCAGTAATTAGGGGGTTGATACATTTTTGCAAATTTATAGATGGGGGGGGGGGGGGTAATTAATTGAAATTGGAGATCTTGATGTGAGAATAGGGTTTACAGAATTTATTTTTCTTTCTAGTAAGCATAAAATAGATCATTTTCCTTTTTAGAATGAAGAGGCTGAAATTAAAAAAGCTCGAGGATATGGTGTGTATGGTTGTATTATTTTATTATGAATATTTTGAAATGAAACATAACTGTTACATAATTAATAGTAACAATCAGCTTGAAGATTATTCAAAATTTCTTTTCTTCAACATTGCATAAATAATTATATGTTTTTGTAGTTATGTGGTTTTTATAATATAAAACAGTTTTTTTTATTTCAGCATATTTAAGGATGAGAAAATGCATACATTAATCCATTTGATCACCTGCCTATGTCTATCTCTGTTCTTATTTTCACTTTAATATTTTAAGTGTAATAAAAAATTTAAGACCGCTTTTCTTTATATTTCAAATTATTCTCTCATTCTCTTCTCATTCAGAACATTTCACTGAGTGATCACCATTATGGTGGTTCTGTCTCTCAAATAATGTTAACTTCAACTCTATCTATTGATGATGTTTTATGTGAGGGATATCAAAGGGGAGCTAATGAGAAAAGGTCTGGATTTATTTGTGTGCAGATGTATTAATATCCAGAAGTAACATTTTTATACTTTTTTATTTACTTACTATACTTGAAGGTGTTATGGCTATTTGGTCAGTAAGTAAGCACGTGGAAATGACATATTTGTTTTTTAATACAATTATTTTGTCTTCCAGAAATGTGTAGGTGAAGAAATCTTTACCACACACAAATCTTGGAAGTTCTGAACTGAGAATATGTTTTTTGTATATTTTTTGTATATTTTGTATAAAATATTTTGTTGTTGTTTTAATGTGTATTTTACAGTTAAATTACAGTTATATATGGAAAGCAGATATGAATGTATATAAAACATGGTGGTATGAACCATTCCCACACCCTAAACTTAAAGAATGAATTTTTGTATACGAAGTAACGGGAACTGAACATGTAATCTTTGACATATTTTATTGTTACTTTATTTTTTAATTTTCAAACAATCATAACCTAGAAAGAATTTAATATACACCACTCTCACAATCAGTTGCTATTAGAAACGACGAACACAACTATAACATTGATTATTAATTATTTATTTTGTAATATCTATCAAGATCAGTAGATACTACATATTTATACTAATATTATATAACGAGAATAATAACCATTGCAAAACGTGTGAGCCCTGGAAAAATGTTAAATCACTAACCACAAATTATAACTACTTCTCTTCAAGATATATAAATTAATAAAATCATTATATGCTACACTTTTTTCATTCCATAAAAACTTTTATTTTAAATTTCCTTGTCTCTTGTAAATAATATTCATTTTATCTAGAGTCACCGCGGGAAGCACAAATCCCTGCAGGAGGTAATTCTTAAAGTGTTTATAAATTATAGTTTTAACTAAATATCCAGCATTTTTTGTTTGTTTTTTGTTTGATTATTTAAAAAAAGAATTCTCCATGTTTATGTAACTTGTCTACAGGATATCTCAATACTAAAAGTTGAAAAGATGAAGTTTTTTATTCATTTTTTAAGCAAATGTTAATATAACTTTAAAGGAAGAAACGTTTGTGAGTTTTTTAATTAACTTTCATGGATAGGTCATTTTGAAATATTACATGGGAATAAATTTTTCCCTATATGAACATTTTATAGGAAAATAACTTTCGTTATTGGTATTGGAAAAGGGGAAGAAAGAATTAGTAAGAACATTTTTTATATAATATAGCTTTATTCATCAATTTTTTTCACTGGAGTTTATTTTCAGGAATGATCCACTTAAGAATATTTTGTGGAATTAACTTTCACAGTTGGATCAACTTAATAATATTTTGTGGGATTAACTTTCACAGATGGACCAGTTTTAATTTTTTTTTTGCACAATTAATGTAAAAGAAAAACCATGAAAGTTTGTTCCTTTCAAGTATAATTCTAATTACGTAATTATGTTAATTTTTAACTTCTAATGCTGAGAAACTAAATTTTGGAATGTTCTGGTTTCCTATTCCTAGATAATAAAATGGAGTTAAGTTTTTAATATTTGATAAAGTTAAACATAAACTTCCCATGACCTAATATATAATATATTTATCCCTAATGACGTTTCACCATTTCTTATGCTCTTTTTCATGACAAATAATTTTGAATTTGAATTCCTCATCAAAATGTATGCCCACCATGAATATATCAGAATCATATAGCAAATAGCTCTATAGCAATTTTACTATATACAATACCCTGGTGGTACAAGATGAAATGTCTGAAATGTTATGTTAAAAAAGTAGGGCTTTGATTAGAGATTTCTGGGGCTAATACAAGCCAAATTCTACAAAACATTGTGCTTTTCGTGAAATAAAATTAGTATTAGTAGTAACCAACTACATATGCAGCTTATTTCTCAAATGTTGCAATAAATTTGACACAGTTGTGTGGAAAAACTTTCACATCTTACCTCGAAACAATCATTGTTACTTTGTATGTCCTTTAAATTACATGCTTCTAAAATATAACTTTTAACAACTTCCTGGAACTAGAATCTGGATGACATAGCAAAACATTGGTCACATAATTTTTTTGGTAAGCAGCAAAGTTTTATTATTGATCGAGGCAAATATAAAAACAAATTTTCTTGGAAATTGTAAAGAACAATATCACATAGATATTTGTTGATGCACCATTCAACATTAAATGAGACTAATATGTGAAGTGAAAATTTCTATTAAATGCTATAGTGTTAGGTTCATGTTTAATTGTCAATGTAAACATTGTGTTCAGCATATTAAGTGATTTATCATACTTGATTGTTATTGTCATTTTTTTAGCTAAGCCTCATTCACCAAGAAGTCCATCATCATCTGTTAAACTTCGAGTCCAAACTAGACTTGCACCCAGAGATGATGAACCTATTCCTCCTGTCGACACAACATTATACAGTTATACCAGTGAAAGAAATGAATCTCAAAAGACTCCAGAAACCACACTCCAAGCTGCCGTAAACAAACCATTGTATAATGGTTACAACAACCATGGCCGTCAGTCTAGCCATTCTTCTGAAAGTTCGTTAGATATAAAAAATAATACTTGGCAACCACCATCTTATTCAGCATCTACTTCTAATAAGCCTGCAGGATTTCGTTCAGTTAGGCCACCACAACCTGTCACCCAAACAGTAACATCTACTCCAGCTGCTGCACAAAATAAACACCTGGTGGAAAGTGATGAAGGTGATCCAGTGTTCTTTAGTTCATTTTCTACTTTAAGCAGTTGGAATAATAGTTTTGTGTAATTGCCACCTCTATTTATTCAAAAGACTTGGAAGGCTTAACAAATCATTTTCATATCAATTAGAAAACTTTGTATCTGAAATGGAAATTGGTCATTGCATTTATAAACCAGAGAGTCAAGCATTTTTGTAATAAGACAAATTTTGACTCATTAATACATTAATTTTTATGCATAATGGTATGTTTTCAAAGACCTTGGTAGTCCTGATATGTTTGCAAGAAATTATTTAACCTTTTCTTTGCCGAAATCTGACCTGTTTTCAGTTTGATTGTTCTTTTTACAATTGTATTCCACACATTTGTGGCAAAAAGTTTATAACAGTTTCTGTTAAGATCTCCAGATACAGCACTGTAAAAAGGAAATATCCTGGTTTCTACAATAGAAAATACATATAGAAACCAGGTTTTTTCTTACTGATGAATGGAAGTTTAAGAAAATGCGACGTCTTTTTAGCCACAAAAATATGAGGAAAACTATCTAAAAAATAAAACAAAAGTATCAGCTTATTTCTTGGAATTGAAAATTTTCAGAAAAATATGTTTCTGCAAAATATGTTAGAACAGCTAAGGCTTTTTTTGGAAAATTTTTAAAGGGATGAAAATCTTTAATGTATAATTAGATTTCAGTCATGAAAAAGCAAATAGTCATGCTGAGTAGCCAGTAAGATGAAAGGCAATATATGTTTCCTTGAATTCTCTTTCCTGATATTTAAACTTTTTTTTGTAGAAGATGCTCCACCAAAACCGCCACCACCTTCTCGTACCAGTAGCAATACTTGGAAACAAAAATATTCTTCTGGTAATGGAATATACGGTGCTAAACCTTTCCAAAAAGCGGTAAATATATAAATAATTACATTAGTCACTTTAAAACATGATTAACTAGGACTCAAAATCCAGGATAGTCCAAAGAGTGACATCCGTGAGTCTACAGGAGTCAGCTTACACTTATAATTCAGTTAAGGGCACTTGTATCCTTTTATGTTTAGTAAGAAAATTGGAAAATTTATCCTTCTTAGCCATAATTTTAAGGCTAGTAGATATATAGTTAAACTATAATTATTACCAGAAAAAACACATGGGAAAAAGGGCATTTTAAACTCATTTGAAAAACTCTTTAAAATGCTCCAAGTTTTGTAAATTCATTGGATTCTGATTCTTTGTGACTGCACATACTATAAAAAAAATCACGTGTACAGAATTTTTTGTCTTTTTATATTTCAGGAGTTATTAAATAATTTCCATGTGGAGAAAAATCACAAAGTGACCGCTCTTTTATTATTATTGTCTGTATAGACCGAAATAAAATAAACAAAACAAAAAAAAACATTCTGCACACGCGGTTTTTCCTAATAGACATTATCCTTGACTTAAAATTTTTTTAAAGACTATGACAAAGTACTTGAAAGTTAGAGCTAAATATATGGCTACAACTGATAACAGCTATAAGAGAGCCTCACGACTTCTACATGCTAAAGTACCTTTAACCAAATGAGTAAATAAAATAAAGGTTTACAGGTATAATATTAATCACAAGATTACTCGTTAGATTAATCTTGTTCAGAATGTTTAAAGGCATACATGTTTTTCTTCATCTTACCATGGTATAATTTTTTTACAGCTCAATTTGTATCTTTAGATGTCCAGGCTTTTTAAAAATCAATATAAAAATCCATACAAGTGCTCTTAATCCAACTTTAGATTTGTAATCAGTTAAGTTGCAAGTCTTAAGGCTGAAATACACTATCATTTTAAAATGATCATTTTTAACGGATAGGGAAAAAATGATACTGTAAACGGAAAAAAATGACGATGTTTCACCTGTTCATTTTAAAATGATCATTTTTTTAAAAGTTCTATTGTACTTTTGAAATGCTATTGTTTTAAATTTTTTTGCATGGCGCTTTGGGCATATTTTAAGTTTTGAAAGTAGTAAATAGAGAAGCTGTAATAGCTCCTGGAAATTTTCAGATGTCATTCGCAGGAACTTTTGACATTCTCCTTCCTCCTCTAAACGTAGCTCTTGAACCAAGGTGTTGAAAATCCCAAGTTTGTTTCTGCTGTTTAGCCAAGGCTTAACCCATGCAGATCTCCTCTTTCTTTTCTTTTCTTTCTTCTTTTTAAGAATTATCGCAACTGCGATTGCTGCAGCAGCACATTCCGCCTTGGAATCCATAGTGAAGTGAAAGAACTCTTTTTTTTCCTTGTCATTTTATGATAGTGTATTTCAGCCTTTAGTAGACATAAACTAATATGTTCATGTTGCAATATTTTATTTTATGCATTCAGAAAATGAACAATCTTTGTCTTGTATGTAAAATCACATTGTAAACTAAATCTTCCTTCATTGCACCTAAAATCCTATTAAAGCCATATTTTGTCTTCATTTGTAGCAAGGAAAGTCACAATAAACCCATGTTTTCATACAGGAAATCTTCATTAAATCATGTAAATTCACAGTAAAACTGTCTTAGTGCAGTAATCTTGGTTAAACCATGTTTTACTTCATCTGAGTCATGAATTTAATAGCAAGTCAAAATGTAATCATGTGATAACCACCAGCCTTGATGTAAGTCAGATGTGTGAATTTGTTTTCAAACCCTGTTAACACTGGTAAATTATTATATTATATAGCCATTATATGAAATACTTTCAGTAAATTATAGTCAATAAAGAATGATTATAAAATAACTCAAAATCAAACTGTAAGTATTCTCTTTTCTCATAGGAAGAATCAAAACCACGTGCAATATCATACATAGAGTCTGCTGCAGCCAGAAAAGGTAACAAAAGCCCTGAAATCTTTTAAGTAATTATTTGTTTTTCTAAGTTTTCAACTATAAGAGCTTTACAAACATATGTACCATGGGAGCACATTTTAAAATTCTACCTTACTGCCACCAATTTGTGGTATGCTCAACATAAACAGGACCTATGGTTATTAATGTAAGGTTGGCCTCCATACCTGTAGTTTGTGAGTCTGACTCACCAACACTGCATTCCTGCAACATCTAATTCACTTTCAAGTAGTGTGCTTTATATAGCCTTGCTTGGAATGTTTTGAAAAGAACAACATGTATTGTAGCAATGGGATACATATAAGATAAAATTCTCATCTTGTAGAATATATTTTGTTATTTACGTTTAGTTTCATCAGAAGATACAACAAGGCCTACTAAAACAACTATCTCCATTCGCAGTGTGAGTTGCATTATATTTTATAGTACTTCTATTAATGTTCTAGATCAGGTTCTTATATGCATATCCACCTATAGGTTACATTACCATCTAATTATCATGATCAGGGTGTGTTCGTTAGAGTGCAGCTTGGGATGCTAATTTAGATGTTTTGAGAAAAGAACTGTTATTTTACCTTTGTTCCAACAAATGACTATGATTTAATTTTCTTCTGTAATGTTTATGGTAGTTTTATTTACTTGACTTTTATATAAAGAGCTTCTAGTGTGGTTACATATGCCCTGAAAAATATCTGTGAAGGAGAGCAGTTTCATAAACTATTCAAAACACTCTCTGCCTCTGTGGATTAGTAGTTTTTTCAAGCCTACCTATCATGATGACATTTTCTTTTACAGACTCGCAGCAGCAGTAGTGATCCAAGATCTGAAGATGATACAGTATGTATTGTTCTTCTGTCTTTTCTGGTTGGTTGAGCATATCAAAGTTTTAATAATCTAAATACAACATTCTTACTAAAAACATTTTGGTAAAATTTACAATCTATATACCTGATGTGTGAACATATCATTAGTGTCCAAAACTGGTATATTGTTTTTAAAGTATTTGTTTAAAAGTTTGATATTTCTTCTTGTATATTTTCATCAAATTAATGTATAAATAATAGTAGGTTTATTAGATGTCAATCAGCTGTCTTTTTTAATTAGTTAACCACTAACCACATTATTTTAGGTATAAAAGTTGTGCCTGTTTATTTATGTTTTTTTGTTTATTAAATTATTATTCATGGATTTTGTATTTGTCAACTTTCTAAAAATGTTAATTGTATAAAAAAACTAATTGAAGAAGTGGATTCCTCACATCTATGTAAACATTATTTAACATTTATCATTTCTAGGGAAGATTTGACAAATACTTGATAAGTGAAGAGTTTTCCACAAAAAGTTAATTACACTTGAAGCAATGCAAGAGAGTCTCAAACAAAAAACATCATTACTTCTCGATACTTGTACAGTAGTTTAAATTTTTGAAAGACAAGCAATGCAAATCTGAATATTCAAATTCTTTTTCTGTTAAGTTGTATATATATAGCAATCAAGATGGATTTTACCTGGAAAGGTTTTGCTCAAAATATACTGAGGCCACAGTTAGGTAGTTGTTCGTTCAGCGTAACCTTGTGTCACCTTATTTTTTATTGCTTGCGATAATGTTCTGCAAATTCTATCTATGTCTGTTTTCTTTAATGTTATTGTTATATCTCATTAAAAATATGCTCATGGGAGCATATATTTTATTCTTTCTTTTCTTTCTATATGCTCTCCTTCTTGCTACACTTTATTTTTATCGTTTATCTCATTAAAAATGGGAATATGCTCAT
>JANTOQ010159480.1:0-14855 GCA_027564595.1 Bythotiara depressa | reverse complement strand
TTTATTAAATCTATCCATGTCACTATTATATTTAGATAGTGGACCAGGATTTAGTTCTATGTCTCCAGACAAAACAAGTAAGAAGTAATAGAACTTCTGGTGGTTTTTGGTGTTTAGTTTTAAATGCGATAGTCTTCTGGTTTCTTCCAGTGTGTTCAGGTACTTTATGTTGCTTACTCTTATACGACAATAGTAATGTGCTGTTCCAGAATACTTCGTACCTTCGTTGAACGAGCAATAGAAAATTAAATAGTAGTGGGTGTTTTATAGCTCAAAATTCCAAGGCTCCTAGCGTGCAAAGTGAAACAAATGTGAAACTGCAACGTTCCTTCTATGAAATAAAGTTCTCATGGGTTTCAGTGTGTCCAATCTAGGTAAATGTTCAGTTGACGGCCATTATCACCGTAAGGATACAGATTCATGACTGGAGAGAAAACTTGCTGCGCAATAAACACTGACTTAGAAAAAAACAGCAAAAAAGTTTTTAAAAACAATAACACGTACCTTTTTCGTTTTAAAATTTGTTTCTAAAATTAAGATTAGTCGATTCATTCCTTATCAAATCATAGATGCACTTGCGTAAAAGAATGGACTTGTGTCAACTAACTTACACGGGTCAAACTAACATACTTGAATTAAGGATACCTGAACCTTTTAAAGTCAAAATTTGACCAAACGTTTGATATATAAGGAATATTTTTCTGCTGTTAGAAGTATATAAAAATTAATTTTCTTTTGTTGGAAACAGTAGGATACATATATTTTCTGACTTTTTTCCATCTCGTTTATTGTGTGTGTTAAAAAAGATGTTTATTAAAATTTCAACAATTATAATATAATTTTTCAATTTTTAAAAAGGTTCATGGATTAGTTAAATCAAGATTAAATAACGTGGTAAAATTTTGGAAATATTGCCGTATTTTGAGCTCCATTTCATCACGGGCTACGAAAAAAATGAAACAATACTTTTTCGAATCAGTAAGCATTCAGCATCAAAACGGTGTCGGGGAAAATTCTGTTTTTGCGTGGTTCGTTTTTTATCGTTGTGTAAAGACTTAAATCATTAAAAAAATATGGTGAATGTGAGGAATATTATTGTTAATTTCATCATAACTCTCCAACAGGATCTTTATAAGAAAAATCCCGACACAGTTTCTTAGAGAACAACATTAGGATTATGACGATGCATTTTTTATTAGAACAAGTTAACCGCACCGGCACTTGGAGCTCATTTCATTGAAACGACTCCCGATAGCTACAAAAGCAAGCTTATAGATAGACAATTTATTAAGCTTTCAGAAAAGATATACTTTCATATATAAATTATGTGAAAAAAATGAGATATTTATGATAAATTGAACATGTGTTTTGAAAGATTCAAGTATCCTTAAAGTAATGTATCGGGGTCAAAGTAACGAATTTGGGTCGATTAACAAACGAACCTACGTAGGTTAAACAATGCAAAGTGACTCACTAACTAAGTACCTTACGCAGCGAAAGTGTTTGTTTTATAGAGTAAAAATATGGAAAAAATAAACATTAAAAAAATAAGGATAAGGACGCACGTTGAAAAGCACACTGAAACAAACAATGGAAGATCACTGAAACAAACAATGGAAGATCATTGAAACAATCGATTGGTTATGACAAAAAAAAACACAAAAAACTTTCCAAAAAAGGTATGGTCGCACGTTCAAAAGAACACTGAAATAACAATCAACATCATCCACGCCAAAAAAGCTAGCCAATGTAAACTTTTGATTCATTTTTCATTATTTAAATGTTACGCTTTAAACTAGCTAACTAACTGTAAAGTAGAGTAAACACTCTTTTATTTTCTCTAGTGGTTGGATGGGGGACAACGAGCGAGACGCGGCTTGGTTGTAGTGCACAAGCCAGTGAAATGTGGCAATGTTGGCGTCGGGCTTTCACCAAGGGCCTTAAAATACATTGGGAGATAATCACCTCGGTGATAATCGTACAGTTAAGGGTCGTAACTGCCGTCCTAAATGTAGTCTACAACAGCCAAGCTCGTGTCGTTTAATACATGGCAGATGTTCGGCTGTACAAACCAGTATATCCGGAACGAGTGAGTAACTGTTCCGAAAGAACCGTATTATTATTATTTTTATTATTATTATTATTATTTCTTTATTTGAATTCGGTAAAAATACATAGTATAATAATAATAATAAAAAGAGTCAGCCACAGTTATAATATAATAGCTCAGTCTATCTACACCGAATAAACACAGAGAGGTTTTAAGCTTTTTGGAACATTCGAGAAATATCTACTCACTCTACCATGCGCATGAACTTGAATAAACGAAGTTAGCAATAGAGGAAAAAAGTAAACTTTTACACAAAACTCGAAGAATGGCTTTTATTGTACTTGCTAACAACAATAAAAATATTTCAGATTCTGAATACCAAATAGATAACAACAACATAACAAAATCATTTTCAACTTTTTCAGTTTACCAATGACTTTAAGACGTGCGGATCTTAGATACTTTGGTACTGAAGTGACTGGTCAGCACGGTTGGACAATGCCTAATTCACACTGGTGTCTAAACGCGCTTATGTGCGCCTATGGTGTTAAAGTTCGCTAATTAAAATTTTTTAAATTCATCAACTTGTTCGCAGGAATACCGCTCGCTTGCTTTGCTTATGAGCTTAGTTATAAAAAGAACACGAAGAAGACAAATAGTTAGGAAAGTGTGGGTATAAGAGATTTATATAAAAAAAGAGGAAATGGACAGTTTTCTTTTTCTGTTTAATTTTAAAAAATGGTCATGATTTGTCCTACAAACCTGGAAAGGATCGAACATCTTCCGCCAACATTTCTCCAAAATTGTCTGCCATGTTTGTTTTGAGGTTAAAAAAATCATCACATTCCTCATAATTTTAATGCTGAAATCCCTAAATAAAAGAAGAACGAAAGAAAGGTTTATCGCAGCTTAACACAAGTAAACAAAGTATCAATTTTTTTTGTATTTAGGTATGTTTAGACAACGTATCTAGGTTCGTCCAAAAGGTTTTAAAAGTTAATCATCGACCGTTCACATTGTGTCAAAAGGCGTTAAGGTTCTAATGTCCAAACTTAAACGCACTTAGGCGCACCTTATCGCGTGTGAACCAGGAATATTGGTCCATTCGAGGTCTTTGTTATGTTATAAATAATGATAATTTCGGGTGTTTTCCAAGAAAACACACTGGCACGCGCGATCCCACGCGTTTCCCGCCAACATTGGGTACGCGAAAGGAAAGGTACCAAAACACAAATCCAAGAATAAAAGAATGGTAATTAAATAAAAGTATACACCTTTTTCCGAAGTCCTAAAGTCGTGATCGTTTGTACTGGTGTAAAATAGCACGAAAATTTCGACTAAAATCCACAAGACAACATGGAGGTCAGTATGACTGGTGTGTTGCTATGAACCTTTTGGTGAAATTTCAGTTACGTTATGGGTTTGCACTGTGCTGTTAACTTGTGTAATAATGGCACCTATAGATTAGAGAAGTGCAAGCAAGAAGAAAATTTGCGAAATCTACAGCTGCAAAAAGCAGGATTGCTCTTGTCAAGACCTTTCAAATTGATACCTTTTGCTACATCGAAAAATAATACTGAAGGACGGAAGATTTGGTTTAGCTTGATTAATCGACTGAAAACTGGGTCAAAGACGAAGCTGTTAGAGTCAGTAAAGATGCTAGAGTGTGTTTAAAGCACTATCCTGATGCCACTCTTTTAAACCCATATCCAACATAGAATTTACTATATTAAGGCTGTTGTCAAAAGATAGTTCATCAAAATGCGCAAAGAGAAAGTTATTAATCGTTGCTACACCAGGCATTCAACCTACAAAGCTTAGAAAAATTAACGATTCATCACAAAACATTGCTCTAGTTACTACAAAAGCATCATCAAACAACACACATGTGCCATCAAATCATCAAATGTGCCAACAAATCCCATTGATGTAAACTAAGAATTTGATTGGCTCCTAGAAATAATATTTTAATCTGATTCGCTAATACTTTTAGAAAACAGAGCGTTTGATGGGCTGACCTATAGGAAATTATATAATGTTCTCCATAGCATGTATTTTTTTCAGAATTTTGTTTTTGTTTATATCAGTTTTTCGCATATACACAATACCAAAGAAGGAGAAAAAGATTCAAGAAAAATGTTAAGAAGTTAGAAGTTTGTAACGTTTGAAATGTCAGAAACGTGAAGCAGAGGAAAAATATCAACACTGCTTCGTTTCTTAATACTTCGAGGGATATAGCACGATGATATTGTATATATTTTTTCCCTCCTACTCAGTAGCTCTGCGCAGTGCTATATTTGCCTAGGTTATCAATAGGGTTAATAAAATTTCACCAATAAAACCAATTATAGTATCTATAGGCCTTTCCCTCCTTCTACTCGCATTCGAGTCTTTGACAAAGGTTCTTCCCTTTGATACTACCGATGAGAAATAACGTGAAATATTCACAGAGTATTATTTGTGCCACGTTACCATACCATGTTTTTCACCTAACCAACCCTTTTAACTTCAGGATCAGAAAGGTTGCACTGTAGAAACGTTCCGTTGATATTCAACAAGAAATGAACACTCTCCGTGCTCCATTTCACCATCTACGGAGCAACCTTGTTCATATGCCGTGTAGGCCCTGAAATTTAAGTAAATTTATTCCACCAACTGTATATATGTTCCGGGATGGGGAGATATATAAGTTCTTTATGGATAAAATTTTAATTTTACTTTATTAAATTGCCGCTGTAAAGGGAACAAACTTTTAAAACCCTCTGAATTTTGTCTGTCGTAAGGCCAACCAAAAATTGATGAAGATGTTTCGAGTAACTCGCAGTTTATAACAACGTATCGTACCAGGAATTATTCTATTTTTCTGGCCAACGAGCGTTTTCAGGAGTCTCTTTTCAACAACAGCTAAATCAATCAATTTGTTTACACGGAATATCGAGTATTCTTGCCTGCGTCAAGTTTTATTCTCCATACATTCCTACAGAAGCAGTTACGAGTCTTATACGTGCATGTAAGAGTTTAACGACATAAACACAAAAGCAGCCAACAGAGCTGTTCTAAAGTAAGTAGGTATTCTTAGCTGCCAGGAAGTATATACTTGGAACGACTCCTGAAAATAGTTTATCCTTCCATAGAAAACCTCTATATACCAGGAAATATGATAATTTCTCTTAGAACACCTAAATTTGCCACGAAGTCAGATAAACTGTATATCTTAGAACTGCTCAATTCTACAGGAAATTAAAACTTGGTGTCATATCAGTAAACGTTACCAAGAAAGACATATTTTCTGTTAGAACACTTACATTTTGTCAGGACATTAAAAAACTCTCTTAGAACAGCTCGATTTTCCAGGAAATGAAAATCTATACTTAAGACCAGCTCATTTATCCAGGGGAGCCAAATTCATTATTTTGCAAGGACAGCAATAGGCTGTATCTGGCTAGCTACTACTGACAACCAGTATCCCGAAAGCTAGCCACTGACATGACACATAAACACAATTAGAAGATCTATAACGACGAAAACATTCTACGTATAATGCATTAAGCCAAACAAATCACAAGAAAGAAATCTTAAAATTATGTGAATGAAACAACAACATCTTTCTTCATAATATTGACATAAAAATTGGAATGCGGAATAAAAGTACCTCACTTCTTTTAACGTGCAAAATAAACAAAGGTGGAGTATTGCTCCTTTGCTGTCTCAATTGCTTATATTTGTACAGCCTTCTTGTAGACAACGAAGCCATCGATCTCCAAATCCATAGAGCTATTTGTTTATGTTTATTTGTAGTTTATCATAAACATTGTCTTTTTATCTTTGCAGAAGGGTCCTCGTTTATTACTTCTCCATAATAAGTTTAATCGTGCAATTCAATAAATTTATATAAGTAACTTGTGGCTATTTAAAGTGGGACTTTATTGGGCCTATGACTGTGTTTAGAGGAACGGTTTCTGGCAATATAACCCCAGTGCCTTGCAGAGACCGTTGTCTTTTCTTGTCTTGTTCTGTTCTTTTTTACTATGTGTATGTCCATGTTTTTACAACTTAAGTTATATCTTTATTTTTTAAATTTATTAAAAGTTTGTCCACGTTTTAATTTTATGTTATGTATATAGAAAGAACAAAACAAAACGTCGTATGGAGAAACACAACGTAGAACCTTCATACCTATTCATAAATTTAACAGGCCACAAGTAGTAAAACTCAAAGATGTTACCTTACCATAGCTGTTCTATGTATTTTCTTAACTTCATCTGTCATTGCAACTGATGACTTTTCGGTACGTTTTTTTAACCTATTAATGCGTGCAAGTTTAGTGCAAAACACACATATATTTTGATTTACTTATCGACAAAAGTTTTCTTACTGCCATGGAAAGAGTAAATTTGCTTTTATACTGGGTTATCGCTGTCATGAATAACTGGAGAATGTACGCAATATATCTGCCCATATTTCAAATTTTCTACTGGCTATAAATTTAGTTTCATCCCTTGTCTTTCACTCCTATATTTTGTGTCGGCGGTCCTGGAGCCTCCTGTAGGAAAATTAGTTATTAACTCAATTGTTTATTTCCACAAGTTCAACAAGTATCAATTGTAATATCTACTCAAAAATGAAAATTATCCTTAACACAGATTGGTCTGCCAATCAAAACAGTCGTGCTTTAACCCTTACATACCCCCTAGATGTAGTAAAGTTCTTGTAGAATATATATGTAATTTTATGAAGAATCAGGGAGACTATCAGCTTTCATCATCTTTATCTTATCTTTTATTTTCAATAACTAATGCCCCTTGGAAAATACAAAACTACATTATAAGAACAATAATTTTATACATTCCAGGGTCCAACAGGTGTGAAATAGTTTAGTGGTGAAATATTTCCATCTCATTTACTACATAAACAAATAATTACTTTATTATGCATTGTGATGATTGTGAATGCACATGTTTACAACAAACAAGTAATTGTGGAGCATCAAGGACGTGTAAAGATTACACCTTACAAGTGTATATACGATTTTGTTTTCATATTCAAATTGAAATTGAAAGGTTCTTATGTTTTACTTTATTCAATTTATTTGGTACTAATCGAGATGTTTTGGTAATTGCAGCCACATACTTTTTCACACTACCTGTGGTTATACCACGAAGTTTGGATGTTTTTGTCGCGTCATTGGAATTAGGTTATGTTATTTGTCCATTGGATATTTGAAATCGAAAACAAATATATATTGTAGTTTTTTTGGTGAAATAAACATTGAAACAAAGTTATGGGAAAATATAAATATTTGGGTTCAAAATTTAGGATTTACTTAAATACAATACACAACATTAGTCCTGAATATACAAAGTACAAATGTTGTACAATTTGGACTATAATTTGATGCAGGCAATTTCCCTGACAAAAATTGAGTCAGAGCCCATACCCCATGGATACACCCTTGAATATGCCAGGTTATTGTATCCCCAGCTTATATCGGTGTATTGCATCAATTCTCAATGACGAAAACAGATTAAGAGTGGGGAATGTTTGACATGTGGTTTTGCTTAATATTTGGTTATCAAACATATACAAATGTAACTGTAACCATGAAATAAATAAAACATCTAACTTGATTGATATGTTTATTCCCAACGTAGTTCACAGCCCATCAAATTTGTTAACTTCATGAAGGTGATAGTGAGATGCTGCAATTATACACATGCGGTTGAAAGTGGTAATCATACACTTGCCATTAAAGGTGATATTGTGATACTACAATCATACATTTGACACTTTTGTGGTTAGGTTCTTTTCTTTAAAGTGTGTAGAGAACAAAGAATGGGGCGTTGAAGTTTTGACAGTAAACTTAATAGAATCACACTTTCCAGTGGGTTTATGGGAAACATCGGATAGCGCTCATACTATTTACTGGCCTGGTAGTTTTTTTATCATCACAAGTCCCCAAAATTATCTAATACTGTAGCAAGTATTGTCCATCGTACTTAATGAGGTCTGTGACTTCAGTACCAAAGTAACCAAAATAAGTAGCCGTTCTCTCATCATTTTCGTCTTTATTATTTTGGCGTCTTGTCACAACATATTACACGCATGATTGTAGTTACATTACGTGAGTAAAAATTGTTTGTTTATGTTCTTCATAATAAGGATAGCCGAAAAGTAATGATTCTTTCCCTGATTTTACCTTGCATTTTATCACATATATAAAGAGTGCAACCAAAATCCAGTCCCAAAGTCCTAAATCCAGAAAAACACTAAATATAAAATTATCGATCAGTGAATTACTTCTAGCAATCTGACAATCAATTCTGAACCTTTGTTTTTTACACGTGGAATTAGTCCTTTATGGTGGATCATTTCAAGCCTGGATAGCCCTACCAAAGCCAACACGTTACTGGGCCCATGGATGGATTTTCAAACAGTCATAGTTTGCAAAGAGTATTTAGACTTCATAAACAAAATTACACATATATTTGTACACATTGACGAACAAGCATATGCTGGAATGTTGCGTACATTGTGAAAATACATAATTTCAAAATATTCAAAAGCCATGCCACTAATTTCATCAATTTGAGTAATGCAAACATTGTTCTATAAAACACAAAATTGTATAGGGTATCTATCAGGTTTTTCGTTGCTGGTGTAATTTCCACAGGTCTGCTGACAAGACTTTAGAAAGGAGTCAATCTTACCAATCAATGTGTTCGCACAATTGATGCACTAGTAGTACAAGAACAAGCAGAAAGTATTCCTAAACATGATCAATTTTTATTGATGTTGACCAGTTGAAACAGCTTGTAGTTTAAAAAAGGAATCCGTTAAATGCAACTTTACATGGCGTTATTTCTATGGTTGAATTTAGTAGTTAAAAATAATATTGTTTCTACTTTTGACAACGGATACAAAATGACAATAATTACATACACTTGTAATCTTCAAGTTTCAAAGGAAGAAATTATCTTTCTTGAATAATTACTTTTTTATTTCTTCCTAATTACACCAGAGAAAAAGTTCGGTTCATCAGAATTTGTTTAAAGTACGGACTGAGAAAATGGTTCCAAAAATTGGTAATTCCGTTAATTCGGAGTATTTTATAAGAGTATATAAGAGTAGGTCAAATCCACCGGGATTCGAGATCTAGTCGGATAATCGGGGCATCCGGATAAAGCAGTGTTCGAGGCCCTACTGTATAACATCTAATATTCATCGCAAATTTTGTAATGTACTTCGAGAGAAAATGCGAGTTTCTTCATTTTCAATACCATATAAATAAAAATCACGAGCACGTACAAAGTGTGATAGAAGAAATAAGAGAGTACAACGAAACTGGGAAACGGTCTTAATACTGCTTTGGTAAAGATGACATGACCTTGAACCTGGAAACGAAAAGGAAATTATCTCCCATGTTTAAAGGAGAACGGAGGTCAGAAAACAACTTGAGGTTTAATGATAGAATATATGATTAAAATGATTCAAGGACATTATCAGGTTCCCAAATTGCACAGAGCATTTTTGATACACTCCCAAGTATGTCAACGTCGTTGTCATTTTGACATCTGATGCCAGAAGAAAACATGTAATGGGACCAATCGGTGATGTCACGGTGCAGGAAGAGTTTTATTTGTTGACTTGTGTGGCGAGTGTGACAATACGTGTTCACTCTATAAAAATAAATACTGCATGCTATACATCAGTTATATCTAATGTATTTCTTAGATAGGTGCGTAATGATTACTGTATATCAAACTCGGTGATCGTAAGAGTAAGGAAAGAAATAATTGTTTTTATTCGTGGGTTAAATGCAATGTATTTTTTCATTGCCAGATTTTAATATAAACTGGCGTATTTGTATATTTGCATTGTGATTTAAACATACATACATCCATAGATATCGTTTTTACTTTTATAAACATTACAACAAAAATCGTTTGCAGCATTGACACACCACTAAAACACCCCGTTTGCGGCTTTCGTTAGATATAATTCATATGAAGGAAGATTTTTACTCCTTTCAACAAACTTACTTCTTGGATATATGTGTTATAGATTACCGTGTGTCATAACTCGGTGGCCGCATGAGTAAGAAAATGCAATGTATGTGTTTGTTTGCTACATTTTAATATGAACTGCGTGTTTGTTTATTTGCATTGTGATTTAAACACACATACATAAAAATCGTTTCTACTTCTATAAATATTACAACAATTCGTTGTTTTTATTTATAACTTGAGGCGATCAATGGAACTTGAAATTTCTATTGGTTTAAAATAACAAAATACTCATGTATTAATTATTTCTTTTGTATATGTTTATATATTTGTATATGTTTACATAGTCATTGAAGCATCTAATGACTTCTCTGCAGGTGTTCATCATCAATTCTAACTTTCGTTGTTGTGTTTGATCTTGCACGTTAGATATCGAGCTTAGTTTTAAATCTATGCAGTTGTGACGTCACACGCTTTCACCAATAACCGTGAAAGCAAGCCAATGAAAAGGGCGGCAACAGTAGCAAGGGAGGAACGTTAACATTGAGTGGAATTTAAGTAGTTTTTTCTTTTTCTTTCCCTAATAGAAACTTGACAGGAAGTTGGCTCCAGCGAAAATCTTTCTAGACCTCTGTTCTCCTTTAAAAGAAGACTAACATGCCAATTTAATAGTAGTCAAGTAGGTCAAACTGGAAGACACTTTCTTATCCATCCACTTCACTACCATTAGCTACCAACATATGACTCAATTTCTCAAAGTGATTAATCAAGATTCAGAAATTTCATAATCAGTGATTGGATTCAAATTGGGTTCAAAGGATTGTGAACGGGATGGCAGTTGTTCACTCTGTTAAACCCAGAGAAAGTCACTAGAAGAGTGGTTTAAAGAATTAATAAAATATATGATACCACCAAATAACACATATGCTCATTCCTTTTGTTATTGTCATGGACACGTATGTAGATTAAAATGTGAAAGAGGAGCCAAAAGACATCGATTACTGGTATTTCAACATAAAATGCCACAAGGCGAGAAATGGGTGGTGGAGTGTTTTAGCATTAGAAACCACATTAAAGACTTGATCTCGCTAATTGTGGAATTCTTGAAGTCACTAACTGAAATTAGGGAATTAATGTAAGATTAACACTCCCGCTTTTTAATTTGTTAAAAATAATATATAGTAATATAATTAACGTTTTCTTGATCGGAAACCTCAGACTGATCTGACGGTTGTTTTTATCTGAAAGTCTTCTTTTATAGTCCAATTTGTAATAAGAATAAATTAAGATATTTTGACGTAGAGGATAGTAAATTTACTCAAACCGTTTTGAACCACAGGTAAAAATAAAAATAATTTAATTGAATATTGAAACTAGAGTGCGCATTAATAAAGTGCAAAAACATTTCATGTTGATTCCACCAGACCAAGAACAGCCTAGACAACGATAGGTATGATGCTGATAAAGAAAAGGATAAAGGTACCCCTCCCTCAAGAAAACACGTCGAAATCGTAGCGCTCCACTGAAAACTGATGATGTATATAACGATGTCTTGGGTCCCGATTTCCCGTATACATCCAACAAGAAGATGAAATTAATTCTTAAGGGGAAAGAAGTGGCAGAGGGGGGTAATTACGTGCTTTCCGGACACAGCGGCTAATTGTTGAAAAATAAAATTATATTGAAGTAAACAAAGCCAGAATAAGTAGCTGTTTGTCTAAAATACATTACCCAACTGAAAAGAGACGGTCTGTACACACTTGACATATGGTATATTAGGCGTTGTGTATATTAAATCCTTCTATCAACAACTATAAATTAACAGATATAAAAACAAGACTAAGTAATCAATCCTGTAATCTCCCTCCGTACTCTTCGTTTTACTTTTAGCTAAAAAACCGCAATCACATGTCTTCATCAAAATGTTTTTAAAATGCTACCTAGCATAATTACAACTTACTAGGAAAAAAATTAGTGAATACACGGAACGTAGCTATAATAAAGCGTGTATCTAACAATTCATTCTTCTGAAGTATACTATTATTTTAACCTAGCCGAATAATTTGCATAGTTGCTTACGTCAGAATCTGCTCATCAACCTCAACAACTTATATCAATGATCAAAACCACAATGTAAGTATTTAAGTTTAAACAGCACGAATATGAACCATTACTAAAATGAATATATTGTATCAATTTAATTATGAAGAAAGGACATTTTTTAAATCGTTTCATAAAAGTTGCATTTTTGTGTTACTTTCTCCATAATTTAATTAATAAAATATATCCATTCTAGTAGTAATGATTCGTATTTGAATTCTTTTAACTTAAATCGTAAGCAAATATTGTAAATACATTATTAGCTAAAGTTGCATTTGTGTATTTATTGATGATCGATAGCCAAGAATTCATACTAAACAAATGTCTGTGGGAATGGAATTAAACTGTTGTTTAATAACTTACATAGTACCGGTCACATGGTATTGTCTAGATAACAAAAATATTTTAGTTGTTCCTTTGTTATTCTGCTTTTTCCAGGGGGTGATTTTTAAAATAAAAGGGAAAAAATTTGTATAGAAGCTGATAAGACTATACTCATTTATGGAAGGATGGCATCCACTTTAAAGAATCGGGTAAGATAATTCTTGCAAACAATTTTATAGATAATGCAAATAATTTTTAAGTCGAGATTCCCATTTGACAAATCAGACGCGAGTGCCGACTTGACAGATGATAACCGAAATTTAAATACTGACACTGAAAACAGCAACTTCGGAAATAAAAATTTAGAAAATGTTTTAAAATTTGGGCTCAGGTACCCAAATAATCCTTTATTTGTTTTTTTAAACATAAATAGTTTACATAACAAAATAATTTTGTTTTTGCAGAAACAAAACTAGACTACGAATTTTCTTCTACACAATATCACATAGAAAATTACAACCTTTTCAAAATAGACGTGATCGGAACAAATTTGGAGGTGGCCTTATTGCATATTCAACGAAAAGTGTCGTTTATAAAGAAATGAAATGTTTTGAAATAATAAACATTGATGTAACTATATGTAAAAAGAAATGGCTGATATTCACAATACACAGACATTGAATTAGAACATTCGCTTGAATTTTCTATCAGCAAATACGATAGCATAATTATAATGGGTGATATAAACATCGATTTATACAAATGCAAATATGTTGTGTATATCAAATTAAAACATTTCTGCGATATTTACAACCTATCAAATTTAATTAAAGGTATACGTGCATGTATACAAAAGAATACAAATCCTCTATCGATATTATTTTAACTAACTAATAAACCCAAATTATTCCAATATACAATAACGTTGGAATCGGGTTTAAGCGACTATCAATTATCAAATGATCTCAACTAGCTTAAAATCTTGTTTAGTTCAGTCGAAACCAAAAAAGTCTTGTTTAGTTCAGTCGAAACCAAAAAAATCTTGTTTAGTTCAGTCGAAACCAAAAAAATCTTGTTTAGTTCAGTCGAAAACAAAAAAATCTTGTTTAGTTCAGTCGAAACCAAAAATATCTTGTTTAGTTCAGTCGAAACTAAAAAAATATTGTTTAGTTCAGTTGAAACCACAAACTATCACATACATAAGTATAACCTTAAGAGGTAATCAAGCACGTTTTATGACTAAAGAATTGAGGAAGGCTATTTATACGACAACGTTTTAAAAACAAACAAAATAAACATCCAATAAATGAAAATAGCAGAAGTTTCAAAATACAAAGGAATAGGTGTGCGAGTCTTCGCAAAAAGGCTATAAATCATATTTTAAAGTAATTACTAGTAAAGACATAATGAATAAGGTTCGGGAACACGGTTAAACCGTTTATAACAAATAAAAGTGGTTTGACAAATAATGACATCACAATAGTCCAAAACAATAAGTCGAAATATCTAGTGGAATAAAACCAACGAGCTTAACTGACTTTCATCATAAAACAAACTATGATATTATTTCTGAGATTCTTGCAAAACATAAAAACCATTACTAAAATTAGAGACAACAAAACAAATAACGAAGTCTTTCATTTTCACGAGGTAAATGAAAAAAGTTGAAATGGATCCCGAAAATCTACAGGAGAAGATCAAATACCACCAAAGTTAATAAAACTCTCAAGTGATTACTTAATTAAACCTGTGATAGATGCTATAAATAGTAGCATTCGATCCTCATCTTTTCCCCAAAATGCAAAACGATCCGCAGTTACTCCTTTAGACAAAGGTGGAATTGATAAGAGCAGTTTAAGTAATTACAGACCAGTCAGTGTACTAAACATTTTTTCAAAAATGTATGAGAAAATTATGAAAAAACAACTAACTGTATTTTTAAACAGAAAATTATCTACATTTGTATCAGTTAAACAGAAAGATTTATAGTACACAACATGTTTTAATATGTGCATTAGAAGAGTGGGAAAATAAATTAGACGAGGATTATGTTTGTTGGAGCTGTTTTAGTGGATCCTTCAAAAGCCTTTGATTCAATTCCTCATGATATATTAATTGCTAAGTTATCTGCTTATGGTCTCAGTGAAAATGCACTAATCTACATACTATCTATATAAAAGACAGAGAACAAGCAACTCGAACAAGCAACTCGAATTATATATAACACTTATTTGAAATATAAAATACAAATTTAAATTTGGAAAGGGGGGAAAACGGGGGATAAATTATTTTTCTGTCATATTCCGATCTAATTGTATTGTTTTATTTAACAAAATGTATTATAAAAATTACTAAATAGAGCGTGCCGATCAAATTTT
>JANTOQ010159148.1:0-14859 GCA_027564595.1 Bythotiara depressa | reverse complement strand
AATGGAATACCCTTGATATAAAAATCCAAACTTCGTCATCATTATCAATTTTTAAACGACAGCTCCTACTCTTTACTGGACCGACTCCATCCTCTCTATATAAAATTCATCATCTTCGTGGTATAAAATTACTAACAAGATTGCGAGTTGGTCTCAGTCATCTTTCTTCGCGAACATAAATTTCTTCATAATTATAATGATATGATTGATCCCTTTTGTACCTATTCAATTGGCGTAAATGAATCGGTTGAGCATTTCCTTTTGCATTGCCCTAATTATATTGTCACTCGCCAATCACACTTTGATAACCTCAATCAGAGTAATATTTTTGTTTTGCCATTTTCAACAAACGTTTTAGTAAATTTACTTCTTTGCGGCAATGACATGTTTGATTTCGTTACCAATAAAAACATTATATCTCTTGTAATTAACTTTATCATACAAACGAAACGTTTTGATACTCCATTACTATAAAAACCCATTTCATATACTTTTAACCATGCTTTTATTTGTTAATTGATTTTCTTGGATAGTATACTTGGCGATATCACGACTGTGTCTAGTCAGTGTACTGCCCGTTAAATGTTGTATTTGTGTGTAAATTGAACGTTGCTCTTAGTTTTTTGTGCGCTGGTGTGATGAAATAATTAAAAAAAAAGATGTTTGCCAAGCAAGTATATTATACAAAGTTTATTTAATACAAAAATACATATATATATATTAACATAAAATATAAGAAATGTTTAGTGTTTTAGTGTTTACAATATTTTCAATAACACTCTGTAGCATATATGCTCGCTCAAATCTCGGGTTGGACTCTTGTCGCACTCTTTGTTAACGATTAACTCAGGGGAAAATTAAAATTGTATGATATGATGTTTTGGCAATTCCAAGACAGCAAGATCTAAATAAATAGCTTGATTAATTCAACTAGCCTATATCCAAGTTTCAATATAATATGCATAAGGAAAACAACTGCATATACGTATTTCTGTGTAATTGTTGTATAATTCTTATTAAGTTTTATGTTTCATTTAGCTGTGTCGCACAACAAAAGAAATTGTAAGTTCTAAAAGCGTTCCGTGGTGGTACAAATATTTCAAAACACAACAACGCAAAGTTTACGAACAACGTTATTCCAACTGTGTACTGCATGAATATTAAGCTAGCTTGCTATTGTATCTATCCTTGCGTGTCGGCGAGGAAAGTTTAATTAATAAACTCCGATATACGACATCCTTAACAAAACAAACATTTACATTTCGTTTGTACGACTGTAACTGTAAAATAATTTAAAAATAGATATATTGACTGTCAAGGAAGACGATACTAGTAAATATTTTATTTTAATGCAGTAGGGTCAAAGAAACATAAACGTTTTTGCGAAAAAGACAGGGGACTTGGAGTTAGCTAAACTTTCAAGGTTTCAAGGTATATAAACTTTCACGGTTTCATGATGACATTTAAGTTTGCAACCAATTTTATTCTACATCTGCACTATCTGATAAGGAAGCTACTGTAGCTACAGTACAAAGCTATTGAGATAAAATACATTATTTAGCAGCGAACAAATTGTCTAAAATTGGGTAGCTAGTTATGTTTACCCTAGTCAGGAATTCTCAGCTATACTTCTCTCTTTATGGCAATCCGAATTACATTTTCGGATTGGAAGAAGAGAGAAAAAGCTGGGAACTCTTGGCTAGGTTTCCCCTTCAAAAACGCTATATAAGTTTTTGGTATAGTTGACTAGCTCCGTTTTGTACAAAATTTACCAGAGATATGGGAGACATTCTACTCTGTACTACAAAGGCTCTCACTACAGTTAAATAGGGAGAAGATATCTAGCTAGGCACCAAAAAATGTTAACTAGGTTGGCTAGGTTATTACCTTCTTCAAAATGTGTATATTTTTGGTAGTTATCTAGCTCCATTTTGTACAAAACTAACCAGGGACCTTGGGAGACATTCCGCTCTCTACAATAGTGGGTCACGTTACATTTAGTTCAAGAAAAGATAGCTAGCTAGACAGGAAATGTCAGTGACAAAGTTTGGCTAGGGTTTTCAAATAACACTTACCTTTTCCTATGCCTGTTACACTATTCTGATGTGCTTCGTTCCGATTTCGCATTGTTTCTCAAAGTACAGAATGTACCAATCCCTTTCTCCATGAGGCGCGCGCGGCTTAAAGTATAATTTTCCGTAACTTACGATATATCGATTTTCCCGATTTTCAAAGAAAGAGACTCCAGTCTAAGTTTAATAAAGAAAACAACACAATTTTAAAAACGTAAATATATTTTTATTCTCTAGAATCATCTAATCAATATAAATAATATCGTCGTCGTTAATATCTTCATCGTCGATGATATGATCGTCATTTTTTTAGCCAACAATTACATTAGGAATTTGAATCATTTTTTCATTATGCCACACAAACATATCCATACAGGTAAGTAATCAGTACCAGAACAGTTATAAGCAAGATTCTGTAGAACCTATAGGAAGTGATACTATACCTTCGAACAACAAATATTTCTGAGGAAACAAAACTATTTCATCGCATGTTAGGACAAAATTGTAACATGGAAGAAGTTATAGGAGTATTGAAATAATTCAGTCTACAAAATATAAATAAATTAATCATAGGTAATCTAAATATAAACTCTTGGACACCTAAATTTGATGTGAAATGGCTACTACTTGGGACATATCATCCGCCAAGTCAATCTGATGATTATTTTTTCAAAAACATTAGTTTGGCACTAGATAAATATAGTGAAACATATAATGAGTTTTTATAAACAGGAGATTTTAATGCAGAGGATAAAGAGTCTTGATTAAGGGAATTAATGTAACAACATGAATTAAAAAATCTTGTTAAGGATAAGACTTGTTTCAAAAGTGTAGAAAACCCAAGTTGTATTGATCTTTTCCTTACTAACAATAATCTATATTTTCAATATACCACCAATGTAACTACTGGCCTGTCTGATTATCATAAAATGAGTATAAATCCAATATCTCCAGAGGGAAATCAAAGGAAGTTATTTACAAACATTTTGTAGAAGAAGGCTTTAGATATGAACTACAAACTAAATTAAGTTGTAGTGAAATTTACGAATATAAATCATTTGAAGGGATATTTCTTGAGGTTCTAAATATACATGCTCCATGTAAAAAGAAAATAGTCAGAGTTAATCATGCACCATATATGACTAAATCACTTCGTAAAGCTATTATGACAGGAACGGCATTAAAAAACAAATTTCTTTCCGAATCCATCATCAGAAAATAATAAAGCATTTAGACAACATAAAAATTATGATACTATATTATATAAAAAAGAAAAGGAGAAGTATTTTGCAAATCTAGATTTGAATAACATTACAGAAAATAAGAAATTTTGGAATACAGTCAAACCTCTTTTCTCAGATAGAAGACCTAACAGTCAAAGCATTACTTTAGTAAATGGCATTAATATCATATCAGAGGATCAAGAGGTTTCAGAAACTCTAAATAATTTATTCAAAGGGGCAGTGTAAAATCTATCTATAAACGGAAATGAATCCTTATTGGCTGATACTAACGGGTTACATGAGCCTGTTCTACTTTCCAATTTCTGAAATCACTAGTGAAGATATAGAACGTGAAATAACAACGTTAAATCCTAAAAAAGCCAGCAAATTCAATAATATTACTACTAAACAGTTGAAGTTATATGTGCTGATATAGTTATAAGTCTGATATATGTGCTGAATCACTTACTAATATATGGAATACAGAAGTGGTGAAAAATAAAATATTTCCTAGCGACCTAAACCTAGCTGATATTACACCAATTTTTAAAAAAATGGGGAACGTTTACTAAAAATTATAGACCAGTTAATGTTTTAGCTGCAGTGTCTAAAATATTTGAAAGAATCATGCAAAAGAAAATTTCTAATTACACTGAACATCATTTCTCACCTTATTTATGTGGCTATAGGAAAGGTTATAGTACCCAATATGCACTAGTAAAAATGATAGAAAAGTTGGACAAATACGGACATACAGGTGTAGTATTAATGGATCTCTCTAAAGCATTTGACACAATTAACCGTGATCTTTTAATAGCTCAGTTATATGCATATGGATTAGATAAAAAAGATTACAAATCATTACAAGTTACTTAAGTGACCGTTAGCAAAAGACAAAGATCAATACAGCAGTGAGCACTTGGTCAGAATTAAGTCCGGGCGTTCCACAGGGTTCTGTATTGTGTCCCCTACTATTTAATATATACATAAACGATTTTTTCTTTGTTCTTTCAGAAACTAACGTTTGTAATTTTGCTGATGACACCACCCCATATGCTTGTGACTTTGAATTAAAAAATTCCTTAGAGGCCATTATTTGGTTTGAAAACAACTACATGCAATTAAGATAAGTGTGAACATATTTGGGCTAATTATATTGGGCTAATGTAGGAAAAACCACTATATGGGAAAGCAATAAGGAAAACCTTCTTGGAGTTACAATAGATAAAGATTTGACATTCAGCGAGCATACTTTTCAATTGTGTTTAATAGTCTGCCCTAGCAAGGTTAACAAAATATATGCCATTTCTTAAGAAAATAATTTTATTTAAATCTTTTATCGAGTCACAATTTGCATACTGCCCATTAGTATGGATGATTTGTGGTAGAACATTCTTCACGAAAGAGCATTACGCATTGTGTATAAAGATTATGAATCCACTTTTAGCGAATTGCTTGAAAAGAATAGCTCCGTTTCAATTCATCACAGAAATGTACAATTAATATCCATTGAGATTTATAAAGTTCAAAATAATCTCTCACCACGTTTCATGACAGATATCTTTAGCATTATAAATTATACAGGTTCTAAATTAAGGTCACAGTTTGAGTATACAATACCAACGGTTAATTCTGTTTATAAGGGTCAGGACTCACTAAAATATCTAGGTCCCATAGTATGGAATATATTCCTAGAAAATATTAAATCCTCAACAAAGCCTAGATATCTTTAAAAATCGTATTAAGAAATGTAAATGTAATTGTCCTTGTAGTTTATGCAAAGATTATATCGCTAGTATTGGGTACTGCAACATTTCTGGGTATATAAACATGATATAATGCTTTTCTCACGGTTCGTTTACTTTTTCAAAATTTATGACTGCTATTACTATATTATTATTTCAAAATAAAGGGTTATGTAAATATGTCCCAGCTATTTTATTTATTTTATCATACTATTTATTTCATTTTGTCTACAAATAAACGGTTTAAAGTATTTATATTTTAGTCGGGGTAAATAAAATTTCATACCTTATATTTATTTTATTTTATTTTGTATATAAAAAAGACTTATACATGACATACTTGCAATTAATCGACGTTAAATAAAGTTATTAAAAAACATTTTCTTCATCCTCCACACGCATGTCTTCCGCTACACGGTTCTGTGACACAGTAAGTCATACATTTCCGACACGAACGAGGTCGTCATAGTTAAGTTCGATTATGTATTTAAGTCTATTTAAATATTTTCTTTTATTGCTGAAAGCTTTCCTTTCTACTTCGTTTTCCACGCTCTTGTGTATGGATAGTGCATCAGTGCAAACTTGTCCTTTTCTTTTGCCACAAAAAAAACATTCATCTTGTTTTGGACTCGTCCATACACTTTTTCCATAATCATGCTATCTCCTACTTGCTATTTTACATTTATAAATAATTTCCATTTTTACTACTGACAGTGCTAAAACTGAAGTATCTGCTGTGGACGACGTTGTGTGAATGATTCTAATGTATTTTCACGATGAATAGAAACCATTTATTCATCGATGGCATAGCCATCCATGTTTAATCTAGAATATACGCTGTTTTTTAACGCCAGGGTGCGTTATCTATTTTTCTGTCTCTTAATTTTTGGCGATAACGTCCAAACCTTCTAAGACTCATCTGTATTTGGTTTCTGTTCGCAGGTACATCATGATCATCATGATGTACGCCCGTCTCTAACCTGCGTGAAGACCCGCCTTTCCGCGGGTCTGTACGCAGGCGTGCTCTCCACCGTCTTACCTTTCATTAAAAATGGAGATGTTTTTCGAAAATACATTTAAATTTGGCGAAGGAAATATTACTATATTGCGCATGCTCATAATGAACATACAACCTACGCCTAACTTTCCAACTTTCTCCGTTCTCTTTGCAGAGCCAGCAGAAAAAGTTGTGAGAAAGAGGTTTGTTTGTTTTTTGTTTGTTCCCTGTCCCGTAAATAAGGCTAGCGAATTTTATTTTTTAACTTTTTGGTACTCTCTGTTTTGAGTTGCTGCAAGTTTTATATGTTTAGCTAGCTACCAGATCTTGTTTTAGTTAGCTAGCTAGCTAAAACCAGCTACAAATAACCACCGACGCTTTATCTCACAAAAATACCAGTGCTGTTAAAGTGAATTTGATTTTTATCAACACTAGGAAAGTGTATCTTCCTATCAGAGCCGAAGTCCTGTGAAAATATAGCTGTTTCAACCAAACATTACATTACTTTAAGAGGTCCCTAGCTAGCCACACACGCTTCTTGCTGCTGTCATTTCATGGTTGTAGCTATATTTTACCTGATTTAAATGTACTGCGACCCACTGTAGTAGAGAGAGGAGTGTCCTCCCTAGCTTGTTAATTTTGTACAAATAGTAGCTAGCTAAATTACCAGAAATAAACTCATTTTGAATGCATAGCATTTCTTTTACTTTGTTCTTCTAAATAATGATTTTTTTACCACTGTAATTTTTTAGTAGAAGTACACTAGCAGTTAGTATTTATAGTGTAGATATAGAAAATATTTGTTCGCAATATTACGCAAAAATTAATTTTCAGACTTGTAGCTAGCTACAGTAGTAGCTATAGCTATTACTATATATACTACTATAGCTACACAGATGTAGCCTCGCTACAGTATAACACGAGCAAACGTAGAAAATTGAGGAAATGTTGACATTTTAGCCGAAACACCCTTTTCGCTTAAACTTGTGTATTTTTTTGCCATGACTGTGTCCAAAGCATACTTTTCTATCTTTCGCATACAGTATCAATGTGCACGTATAATTTCTAATCTAATCCATCTATTCCATCTAATCCATCTATCCATTCCAATCTAATCTAATTCATCAATATGGATTCCAAAAGGGTAAGTCCACATCTCATGCAATTATGGATTTGAATTACAAAATAATCAATTCCATTGACTCAAAAGAAACTCCAGTTAGTATATTCCTTGATTTTGATGAAGCCTTCGATACCGTAAACCATGATATTTTAATCCACAAACTGAACTATTATGGTGTCAGAGGAGTCCAACTTAATTGGTTCAAGTCATATTTATACCAGAGACCACAAAAAGTTGAAATATGTAGTGTTTTAACAGACCAGCAATTTATTCAATTGGGAGTACCGCAAGGAAGCATACTTGGTCCATTACTTTTCATAATATATATTAATGACGTACAAAATTGTTCTCAAATTCTTAAGTTCATCCTTTTTGCAGATGACACAAGTATCTTTCATTCTGGCTCTAATTTAAAACCTCTAAACAACGAGATAAATGAAGAACTCCAAAAGGTTCTCAGATTGGTTAATTGCAAATAAATTATCTTTAAATATTACTAAATCTAACTATTTAACTTTTGGTCCTCGACGAAAAATGATTGATAATCCTTTTTGTATTAAAATACTTAACAAGACTCTTGAGGAAAAGATTTCCTCGAAATATCTTGGTGTTATGATAGATCAGCATCTAAGTTGGTCTACTCACATTAATTACATCAACCTAAAACTTAGTAGGGGATTGGCTATGCTTGCTAAACTAAGACACTATATTTCTCTCAGCAACCTTAGACAAATTTACTTTGCCTTTGTGCACTCGAATATGAATTATGCAATTTTAAACTGGGGATTTGCTGTACCAACAATTATCAATAACATTATTATTTCTACAAAAAAAGCTGTAAGGATTATGCTGTCTAAAGGCAGAGATGAACACTCAGGTCCATTATTTAATGATCTCAAGATTTTCAATTTTTTCAACTTTAATATTATACTTAGTCAATTCTTATGGCAACTTAAAAACCAAAACCTTCCGAATTATATTCAAAGTTTATATAATATCTCCAAAAATGTCAATACACGTCAAGACTTTTCACTACCTCTACCTAGAACTGAAATACTAAAAAGATCTATTTTCTTTCAAGGTGTAAGATTTTGGATTGAAGAGGTTCCTGCAAACATAAAAAATCTACCCAATATAACATCTTTTACAAATCACTATAAAAAAAATATTTCCAACTTGCAAGGTTTTACTATTTAACATCAGCCTCATATTAGCATTACCATTACGTAATAACATTTTACATACTTTAAACTTAAAATTTGTTCACTTCAATTTTCTCCATTACTTCCCTGGTTTAGATGCCCCTTCGTGAAATAAAAACAAAAAATCCGGATGCAATGCACAGATAATAACCCTTTATAGTTTTTACTTGCATCCTTAACAAACCATTTTAAACAATTTTGTTTTTATAATACTAACGAATTTTATTTTATCTGGATAACGACTATTGTAATTTATTTGGTGTTATGAAACTTGTTGAAATACATTTAACCTAACCTAACCTAATCTAACCATTTAAAGCTGGCTAACTACTCAAAACTAGTGTTTTTGAAGGAAAAAGTATGCAACATGTTGACATTTCAGTTGTAATTCACTTATCACATAAACTTTTATATTTTTAGCTACGACTCTGTTCAAACAAAACTTTTCTTAGCCTGTGAATTAGTAATTATGTGTACGTGACTTTTAAAAATATTTAGACCTAGCTAACAAGTGTTGTTTTTTTGTTAGGGAAAAGCTAACAACTATATACCTCAAACATAGCATTTTTGAGGTAAAAACCAAGCTAACCTCGATCGCCTTTTATTTCGATTTTTTTTAGCTAGCTATCTTTACCTTCATGACCTTTGTAATAGTGAGTAGAGTTTCCCTCCCAGCTCCCTGGTAAATTTTGAATCATTTAGAGCTAGCTAAGTACCTCAAAGTTATCCTTTTGAACTGCATTACCATTGTTTCTTTACTTTGGTCTTCAAAATTATGACTTTTTGCCACTGTAATTTTTTAGTACAGCTATATTAGCACTTAGTACTTACTAACCTCAGTCGTCTTCTTCATAAAAGTTGAGCAGGTAATGTAAAGCCATCTACAGGAGTGTTTCTTGTCTCCAGTTGTATTAAGTATGGGTCTTGACTTGATTCCTTAGCTTCTGTCAGCAACTTTCTGGCAGTTTGTACATGTCTTTCAGCCATACCATTTGATTGCTGATAATGATGGCTACTAGTAACTTGCTGGAAATCCCATATTATACTGAAATTGTTGAAGTCGTTTGATGTGCATTGCGGACCATTGTCACTTATCACAAGTTGTGGTATCGCCAGTCCTGTAAACATCATCTTCTACTTTTTTATGATGGTTTGGGATGTTGTGTTGTGTATCTTTTCTATTTCTCAATATCTCCTATAGTAGTCAACCACAATAATAAACTCTTGATTGTTCCAGTAGAACAAATCTGTTCCAACAATTTGAAATGGATAGACAGGAATATCAGTTGGTAGCAGTGGTTGCTTGCTTTGTTTTTTCTGATTCTCCTGACATGTTTTACATTGCTTGATCATATCTTCTATTTGTTTGTTAATTCCAGGCCTGAATACTGTTTCCCTTGCGCGCAATTTTGTCTTTTCGGTTATCGTCTCATCTTTTGAGGTCTACTCCTTTGCTTCAATGAGTTCTTTGTTTGTAGCTGAGGTGTTGGCATAAACCATAGGAACTTGCGAGATAATTTCTTGTTCTGGAATCTCTTCAGCAGAGCTATCTGTATGTGCTCTTGATAATATGTCAGCTAAAACCATTTCTTTGCCAGCTTTGTACGTGAGCTAGAAGTCATACTTCTGTAATCGTAGAAGCATTCGTCGTAGTCTTGTCGGTGTATTGGAACGTGGCTCTTTCATGATGCTCTCCAATGGCTTGTGGTAGGCACTGTTTGCATGAACTATCTTTCCATAGATATGTCGATTAAATCATTCATATCCAAACAGGACTGCTAGTAGATCTTTTTCTATAATTGCAAATTTTTTTTAGTATGTATCATTGATCGTGATGCGTATTCCACTGGTTTGCCATCTTGTAGGAGTGTTGCTCCACGTCCAGTCTTGCATGCATCATATTGTAGAGTGACTGGTTTCTTCACATCATAGAATGTCAGACACTTTTTGGATACCAACATGTCTTTGATTTTGTTTAATGCATCTGTGTGGTTTTCATTTCAGTGCCAGTGTGCATCCTTCTTGAGAAGCTCTCTAAGTGGTGATGTAATTTCTGATGTGTTTGGCAGGAACTTGGCAACATAATTGATCATTCCAAGTAGCCTTTGGATACCGTTCTTGTCGGTTGCCATCGAAATTTTACAGATTGCTTTTGATATCTTATGACCAAGATATATCAGTTCTTTGGCTCGGAAGACACATTTATCAATGTTCAAGGTGAGACCTATCTTTTTCTTATTATTATTATCTTCTTCTTTTACAGGCACTTGATGAGGTTTTCATCGTGATCATCATCTTTCGTTTCCCAGATGAGAAATTCGTCAATGTATGTTTCTACTCCATCAATGCCTGTAAAGCTTTGCGTGATCTTCTTGTGGAATACTTCTTGAGCCGAATGAATTCCAAATGGAAGTTTTGTGAGTCTATAACTTCCGATTTATGTGTTCATTGTTGTCAGCATTTAACTTTCTTCATCCGAAGGTATTTGCCAATAACATTTGTTTGCATCCAGCTTTGTGAAATTTGTTGCATCTACCAATCTTCTCGAGATTTCTTCAAAGGTTGGTAGTTGATAGTGTTCCCTTCCCAGTGCTTTATTGAGATATCCGGGATCTAAACACAGTCGGAGTTTTCTATTGGGCTTCTCTACTACTACCAGTGAGTTGACCAATTCAGTTGGTTCCTCCACTTTGATTATAACTCCACCTTTTTCCATCTCGTCTCGTCTGCTTTGACAGGAGTTGCATCCGGATTGATCCTCGTGTGGTGTTTTGGTTCCCATTTCCTCAATCCATTGAAAACTTCAGGGTACATGTTGAGTATGGTATCCTTTAAGTCAGCACCAAGTTTTATTCTGATGTTTCTTATCTTCTCATCTATATTATCTCTTGTATGATGGAGGAGCTCTCGCTTTATGTAAAAACATGTTTAAATATAACGGAGTTTTGTTAGTTTCAACTTTAAAGTAACAACAAAGTCTTCTGAGCCATCTTCTGTCCAATTAAACTTTCCAGTCCTAATTCCTGATACAATCTTTCGCGAGAAGTACCGCGAATAGCACCTGTAATTGCTACGGAGGCATTATATTGAACCGATTCGATTTTCTGACAAAGATATTCATGATATGGATTGTCATAAATTATATCGCCATTATCTAAATGAGGTCTAATAAAGGATTTATATATATTCATCAATGATTGCCTTGGTAAAAGTTTATAAAGACGCTTAATAAGGCCAATTCCTTTGTTAGCTTCCTTCAAATGCTGCTCAAAGCTGAGTTTTTTGTCTAACACCATACCTAAGTGTTTATGTGTTTCTTTAGACGAAACAATACCATTGCCAAGTATTGGATGATGGATTTTAAGCACTTGTGTAGAAAATATAATTTCCTCCGCTTGTTTGGAAGGATCTGGATCAAAATACGTTTTCCACTGAAAGAACTAATAAGCTATTTTTTAAGATCACCATTTAGCACAGACGACGATGTAAAACAATTACTTATAACTTTGAGTAAAGGTGTGTCATCAGCAAATATTTTCACATTGAATTGCAATCCATCCGGGATATCATTAATATAAATAAGGAAACAAAGAGGACCGAGAATTGGTCCTTGTGGCACACCAGCCAAAACATTATTCTACGATGAGGTTTGTCTGTTCAAAACCACCCGTTACATTCTATCAGCCAAAAACCTTTTTATGATATTTAAAAGAGGACCATGAACCCCGCACGTTTTTAATTTAAATAGTAAAACCTTCATGCCAGACCATGTCAAACACCTTGGATATGTCCAGAAATACAACTCGTGTTTCAAGAAGAAGACTTACATCAAATAAACCTCATGACACTGCGTGAAATATATGATAATCCGGTATAAAATTGTTAGAAATACAGACAAATATGGAGACAAAAATTTCCGCATAATTTGAATTGTGCGGACTTATTCGTGATAGGAATTCAACAGAAAGGTACTCTTTTAGACGCGGGAAAAAACGAAAATACCCATAATTACTCAAGATAGTTCCGAATAGATACGAATTTTTTCTCATTTATCAGAAGTTGTGTCATGTGTCATACCGCATAAGTTGTCCGTATATTTCAGCACTTGTACGTTTAAAGCAGGATTATTTTATTACTATAATCTGCACGGAATTATACGGAGAACAAATACACCAAATAACTATCCCAGATTAGTACGGATTCTCTCTCTTATTTCCCGCAGAGAATAACCGAAATGCTTGCAAACGAGGCTAGAATCCAAATCAATCCTACTCTCTAGGTGGATTGGTTTCACTCAAAGAGTAAGATGTCTCACCCAGAGACATTTACGTGTCTCGGAGAGTATTTTTGAGACAGTACCTATATTGAGACAAAATGCCTCGGATTGAGACACCTTAATTGCTCTTGTGGAGACATTTAGGTGTCTCGAGTCGTTCTGTTTAAATTTAAATATGAGGCACGTAAACGCCTCCAAGTGAGTCAACTATTTGCTCCGTTGGAGTCAGTAAAGTGACTCGAACGTAATTTTTGAGACAGTACATTTATGGAGACAAAGTGCCTCGGATAGAGACTCGTAATGTCTCAGATTGAGACGTTTTAATAGCTCAGATGGAGACTAGTATATTCAAGAAGCGCTTTATTTCAATTAGCAGAATAAACGATTCTATATAAATTAGATTACGAATATTAATAAAAAACTTACACGTACATTTTATAAAGAGTAATACAAGAAATAGTCAACATATTTATTAATAAGTACACTCAGTATAACGAACTAAACGTTGAACATTCCCATGGCTTTTTGTTAACAAACTCCTTTAAAAATTGGGTATAACGAACTCTTGCAATTTTCTTAACTCGTGAAACAAAAAACCTCGCTATAACGAACATTTTACGGAGGCAATGTTATTCTACCAAGTTTCCTGACAAAACCTACACCTATTCTCGAACTATGGACACCTACGGAATAGAGCCAGAAAGACTATTTTCTTCCCCGTATGATTGTAAGTAATCCCCTTTGTAATCCCCTTTGGAAATTGAAGCTTCTATCGAATTTGGGTATGCCACATAAAAATCAAGACTGTTTGTTAATCTTCAGCAATTGATATAAGTAAATTAAATATATGCTTTCGAAATTTTCGTCTCTTGTAAATCATATTCCCTCTGTTGTCGAAAAATTCACAAATGTTCGCGTTATAAGTTCTTGTTAGGGGCATGACCAATATATTTATAAATATTTCTTCTAAGACATGATATAATTCTACTTGGTTAAATTAACTTCCCTCTGCAACAATACAAATTCGTGTTTTTCGCCAGTCGGTTGCCCTCTATCATATTACATATTCTTTTCAACGTTTTTTGTACTTTACTTTTTATATTGCATTCTATAAAATAAATATATAATATTATATATATGCTCAACCTTAATAATATAAATACAAGAATACACAATACACCCTTACCTTTATTAGTAATAATTCGGTTTCATTCATCAAGTCTTCCTTTATTGGCCCTTTCGAAGGAGTATATAAAGTTGTAAAAGTGTGCCAAATACTATGCGCTATTTCCGCGCCTATCTTGACATATTCCAAATAAAAGTTACCGATTTTAATTTTTGGAGACCAATTTTAATTCCTTCGTTTTAACGAATTTTCAGATCAGGCTTGTCGGTTTGTATTTCGGTAGCTCGTCGGTGATCATTTTGGATAATTCGTTAAAATTAAATGTGATGTTTTCTATTATATTTTTTTTATCGATTCATTTTTGAAGAACTCTGATTGGCATGATTTTGTCATGGGTAAAAAAATAAAAAAATTAGCCAGCTGCCTTCCTTCTGGAAGTAGAAGAGAAAATCAACAAGCAAGATAACGGGATGTAAAAGAGAAACTTGCTTTTGGTAAACATTTGGATGATCCAAAGGATGACAGAATAAAATAAAAAACTGTACCTTTAACTATGCGGATCCTGCTATCTGATGAAACTTTGGTTTTGTTTAAAGGAAATACTAAACTTGGAGAGGAATGAAGACCTTGCTAAAAGATTATTAGATTGGTAGGTGTTTTTTATTTACGTTGAACAGACATAACAGACATAACAATTTTTTCTCTAGTATTTTTCTTAAATTACGTTTGTATTCTATAAAGTATATCTGACGATTAAACACTTTTTATGATTGCCTTGTTGATATGTGCTTGCTAGAATGCAGGTGTGTAGGTGTAGCTCACAGCTAGCTACGCAATAAAATGTGATTCCCTCCTTTGTACTCTCCTCATCCTAATCCACCACACACCACACCACACTAACCAACTAAATATTAAAATATTATTATGTTAGCTACACTAGCAGTCTTAGATGTCTGTATTTGTTTTATTATAGGTACGAAAACAAAACAAAAACGCGGATCTTCCTCCTCGACTGAACCCATTAAAGTTTCATCACGAGATAGCCACCTTTTCACACAAGCAATGAGTGCATGGAAGTAGTTACAGCTGATTAAC
>JANTOQ010158926.1:0-14861 GCA_027564595.1 Bythotiara depressa | reverse complement strand
AGAGGATAACCGTATCCCTAAGCAACTCTTCTATGGTGAACTCAGAGAAGGCAAAAGGAAACCAAGCAAGCCAAGAAGGAGATACAAGGATGGAGTAAGGGAATGTCTGAAAGCTCTCAATATTGATGAAAATGAATGGGAGACAAATGCTGCAGATCGCCCGTTGTGGAGGAAAATGATCATACAATATATTTTGAAGAAAAGCGGATAGCATATTCCATTCAAAAGAGAGATGCGAGAAAGATGAAGGATATAGATATGCCTGCATGTCTAAAAAGTGAACTCACATGCACCACATGCGGACGTATATGCCTCTCTAAAGCTGGGATAAAATCACACTCAAAGTCTCATCAACCAAAATCTGACTTTGAGTACAAAGTAAATGACCCAAAGAAGTGTGCCGTATGCAGCAAGGTTTGCAAGACCGAAGGAGGTTTGAAAAGACATGTGAAGGTTCATGACGATCAACAGCGACATGGTCACCATCGACAACGGACAAGTGACGCATTGACGTGCGTTTTCTGCAACATGATGTGCAAAAGCCTAGCGGGACTGAAAAGTCACCAAAGGACAAAGTACGGAGGGACTATGGATGATGGCATAGGTAGGTAGGTAGGTAGGTAGATAGGTACGTGCGTAGGTACGTAGGGTAGGCAGGCTGGAAGTCATGCAGTATGTATGTATGTATGTATGTATGCATGTATCTAGAGTAGGAGACACAAAATGTATTATAAAGTTATGCACATATATGATTTATGTAGTGCTAATTTAGATGTAAAAATTGCCTTCAGGAATGCACACAGTACTGAAACAAGGATTTCGATGTTGGTACGGAAGTTACCCACAATATAAACATCCTGCCTGGCATAAAATAATGTTTCACTTCCAGTGAGATTGGATGCTAGGAACAAGGAAACATGCTGAAGGAAACTTTAATTAAAATAATTTGGTGAAACCCCACAAGCAATTATCCCAGTTCAGATTGCTGTGATGTGCGTTAAAAGCATGGCATGCGGTGAAAATTGCCATATATCTCAATTGTCAGGAATATTTGATAATATTACCATTAACTGATCCTAACATGCCCAAATTATGAGTTGACTTCAGGTGGTAAAACATTTTGAAGAATGAAATATTACAGATCCGAGATAACATTTTAAACATCATGTCAAATTCTCATGTTGGCAAGGGGATTCGCTCTGGATTTCCACTTCTGTAAGTTGATGAAATTGTTAAACGTATTTCTCCAGAATTTGATCAGCAAGTCTTGATGGAAAGCACCTCAGTCTTCAATCCAGCTGTTCTTACACTGATTTAAGATGTTGTACATGAAGCAATAAGAAAGTATGATTGTCTGACGGAAGGAAAATTACAATTTGAAAATGTTGATTTTTCTATAGAATCTGAATGCTCTGATAGTGACAATGAAAATGAATGCAAGGCTGTAATAAGAAGCAGTTCATCAGAAAGTGATTAGTTGTTTTTATTTTCTGACGAACTGCATCCACATGAATATTCAATATTAGTGCACTTTTGTTAATTTGTTAATTTACAAATCTCACCTACGTACTTTGGCTGTAGATATTAAAAACCACATTTTACTACACCCTTCTCATCAAAATGTGTACTGTACTGTTGAATGAATTAACATTTGTCTAGATATTCATATATAGAGAAGCAGCCAACGGAGGTATTCTAGGAAAACTGGTGTTTTGAAATACCAAGAATGACTTTTTTAGTAGAATTTTATAAAGTTGCTGAAGTGTTTTAGAACGCCTTCATTTCCCAGAAAGACATTTTTATTTTCCTAGAACATCTCAATTTTCCAGGAACTAAAACATTTTTTCAAGGCAAAAATTATTTTTTCTTAGAACAGCAGCTCAATTTGCCAGGAAAAAAATATTTCTTCCTAGAACACCTCCTTTTGCCAGGAACCCCCCAAAATATTTTTCTTAGAACAGTTCAATTTTCCAGGAACTGAAGGTTTTCTTCCTAGAACACCTGTTTTTGCGAGGAGGGGGAAAATAATTTCTTAGAACAGCAAAATTTTCCAGGGGAGATATAAATTGTTCCTAGAATACGTCAATTTTCCAGGAACATCAAATTGAGTATTTCGTTAGAACACATCCATTTGCCAGGAAGGATACCCTTCTAGAACACCTATTTCTTAGAACATCTCAGTTGGCTGCTTTAGTATATAATGTTTATATTTGATATCACATCCTTTTAAGACACATCTGTTACTTAAGACGGAGAAGTAAATTATCTATGGTTATTTGTTTGGCCTATTCACATACTCATTCTGTATGAAACTGTTTCTGTTATAAAGACTGTCTGGTCATATTCTCCATTCTTACATCACCAAAAGTGTGTCAAAGCAGCAGATAGTTATTACTATATCTATGACATAAACATTACTGTTGTATGGATACTTAGAAACCTATTAACATTGAAGCATTCAAAGCATAAAGCCTGGAACGATAGTTCATTCATATATAGTCTGGTGTATTCCAATAAGCTTTCACTCTTTTAATCTTAAATCTTTAATTTCAACTTACAAGTGAAACTTTTCAACTCCTACAAATGCACTAACACAACAAAAGAATAAAAAGCCTTTCAAAAATTAAAACTACTGAGTCACACGTAATAAACATTTATTACGAACAAGGTAAATATCATATTGTATAGCAACTTTGTTTTTGATTAAATGTATGTATGAAACAGGAAAAATCCTTGTAACATATAATCTAAATTTAATTTTTTATAAACAACTACATACTAATGGCTCAGGTGAAAAAGTTCTGCAAGTTTAAACAAATTGAAAGTAGTGACACATTTGCTGTTTGTGAAATTATATGTTGTTTGGGACTTGTGCTTCTATTGTTTTTGTTAACGATTTAAAGTTGCTTAAATGAACTTCATACAGTCAAACCTATTATAAAGGCTTTTTCTATATATTCTCAAAGGCTGTTATCCTCAGTGCTTTTATTTTTTGTAGAAATCATACTGTATTAAAATTCCAATTGTCTATTAGCCATTAGATCCAGTCCTTGCTTAACAAGAACAGACAACCTTTGTTGCAAACAACTAACTTCTACCAATTCTTTCCGAAGCTGTGCAACAAAACAAACATTTAAGATACTGCACAATTTAACATGCAAACGATGTAATAAACAATATGTAGGAAAATCGGAAATTGCTTTCAACATACGAATTAACAACCACAGAAAAGACGTGCAAAAGGCAGAATGATAGCATACCAGTATGTCGTCATTTTAGTACCGTAGGACACAACTTCCAACATGATGCAAGATTTAAAATAATTGAGCAACTCAAAAACCAACACATTGATAAAACCTTGATTACAAGCAGATTAAAAAACAGAGATAAATCATGAAACTGAAGACACTGCACCCACACGGACTAAATCAGGAACTTAACTAAAAAATATCCCTACAAACAAACCCTCGAAATCTGCTACTTACATGTACAATAAGTAATTTAGACTTACGTCAGTTTTTATATAATTTGACGTCATTTTGTTGTAACACACAATTCACACACATCACGCATTCACCCTTGAAGAAGGCTTCGGCCGAAACTATTTGGGATACATTGCGTTTTTACTAGCTTTCCTCCCCTCTCCATCGTACAAATTATTACATATATATATATATATTTGATATTGTTATACCTATTTACAATTGTCTACACATTTACACATCTATTAGACATTTTAAAATTATGTGTATATGTCTTTGTTTTTATATACATTGAGTTGCTTAAATTCTTTAGACTTTTTGTATGCTCAGGTTTTCAATTCAAATGCATCGGTCTTAAGGTGCTGCATAACACTTAAGTATCAAAAAGATTTTACTCAATCTTTCTGGCCATTTTCAAATACGGAGAAATCGACTTTGGTGTTGTTTTTTATGTATGTTCTCAAGAAATTCGATAATTCGTTCTTTAAAAATAAGTTGTGTCTCATAACGTTCCTTAGCAACGCACTTAGCAATGCGTTGCAACCGTTTAGTGACTCTTAAGGAAGCAATATGCCCGATATTTTTACCAGCAATCATTCACTTATACCACAGCGATCAGTTATTGACAAATGTTAATCAAAATAATTTTGATTAATTCGCGTGCCAGAAGTTAAATGAAAGCTTTTTTATACACCATTATTTCTTGATTAAACTTTTTCAGTTTACATTTTCAATATAGACTTAAGACGCCGGTTGCTTCAGAATAGGAAGGAGTAGGGACGTTAAGGCGTCGAGAAATGGCAAGCTCTATGAAATAACTATGAACGGATATGGTGAGCACAAACCAAAGAAAGATGTTAAGAGCTAACGGAAGGGACTCTGATGTTGAGAACGACAAATCGGCGTTGGAATGCATGGGTAAAACCGCAAATTAAGAGAATATTTAACAATAATATTGCATAAGTTTCACTTTTTCATTGTATATACGTATTTTTCTCAAAACAACGAATTTCTAAATTTAAAGCAGGGAAACTCAGGAATGGCGAAACTTAATGCGATGAAACTTTGCATGCTTTCTCTTCTTCTTCTTCTTGTGGAGGAGCTGAACTAAAATCTGTGCAATAGGCCCATTGGAAATTGTTTAATAGTAACAGCAGATGCGGTACTTGGGCCTAAAAATAGACTAAAAAGACTGTCCGTATCATTCATTAAGTCGGACAATAAAAAGTTACATAATATCTTTTAGTTCAAGACCTTCAATGAATCAATCTAATCAAACACACCAAGTTTTACGTTTTGAGCCTACGCTGTTCTGCAGATATATTGTCCCAAATTATCCATTGTTTTGGGAGTATTGTGCCTAATTAATTATGCACATAATTAATTTTTTGTCACTTTCTCGCCTTTTTATGTTTTATCTAATCATATGTAACAATTTGACACAAATATTTCCATAAAAGTGTATAATCAAGACATTCGTTTTAAGTGGTATGTACCACCTTAGTAGGTAGTTTGAGGGAAATGAACAAAGGCATAGTTAAGAAATTTCAAGCCGGTTAAGTTCATAGCGTATTTAGAGGTTTCATTTGCCACAAACTATTTTGAAGAAAACTCGTCTGCGCAGAGTCTTGAGGGGCGATTTAAAGATAAACAAGAAGTCTGGAGACAAGGTTGGGATGAAGCAAAAAAAAGGAAATAAATGTAGCTTGCTAATACTTACTAAGGCTAGCATCATTCAACAGTCTGCTAGTGTTATATCTGAAAATGGAATGTTTTCCACCACCTCCTCACCTCGATAACGAAGTTTCTTTTTCCATGATGACGGATCCGAACCTTTTGACAATTGTTTTGTTTTAGTCCTGACAAAAAGCATTTTTGCTGAATGCCGTCCTTTTATGATGTTTTGCATCCTATTTCTAAATGTCGCCAGGGTTGTTTTATTTTTTTGAAGGCAGGAACGACAGATAGCCTGAAAATCTTGGCTTCTACACACTTCAATTTTCAAGCACTCCTCCAATTCTTTACAAGTTTTAAGCCATTTTTACCCCATAACCGAAACTAGTTTTTGGAAATTATATTATCTTGGCACATGGTATAAATATCTTTGCTGCTGGGTGACATATATGATATAATTTTCGTGGGGGTTCCCATCGGTGTAGTCATGACGAATCAGTTGTTTTTAATGCAGTATAATCAATGTGAATGTTGTATTTTTACAGGATAAAACTTTTAAGTTTCTTTTTCATTTATTTCTAATCATTCTGTAAATGTATAAACCTAGAAAAATTGTTTATGAAATGCTAATTAGTAATCTATTATGACGAAGAAAAGAAACAAAAAGGCATTGTGAACTTTCGAGGGGACGAATTATAAAAATTGATTTTTAATTGAAATATATTTTAAATCATTTATTTTCCGTATGACATTACCCCCGTCTAACAACCATGCGCATGATGAAGTTTATACGAAAAAGTACCTGTAAAAAGTTTTATGAAACTTGCCAAATTACACTAGTAGTTCTCTCTCGCGCATTGCACTCGGAACTGATTTGACGAGAACGGCTATATCTAGTCTACTTTTACATGAAAGTCAGTGACATTATTATAAATAAGTGTAGAAAGGTTGAAGCGTCAAGGTGAGTCGTTCTGAAAATATGTTTTCTGATTCAACTTATTTGGCATTTTGTATAAAGGAATAATAATAAAAAAAAGGTGTCAATGGGTTTTTAAACTGTATCCTTGGGTTTGAAAGTCGAACGCTTAATCCACTAGCCCTTAAACACTGATATAATGTGTTATTTTCTAAAGGGTTTTACTACAAGGGCACTTCTGCCTCCACCAATGCGATTGCAGTTCGTACTCGGTCATGCACCAAAAGTTGAGTCAGCTTTCCATTCTTCTGAAGTCGGTTATTCTATTGTGAACGATAAATGTCCAATTCGCCGCAGAACTTCCAACCGAGACGGTTGCTTTATTATATCTACGATGGGGGATGTTGGCTGTTGCCAGAACCACGCGATTTAAACATAATATCTCAAAATCTTTATGCTGGGTGATACATTTTAAACCTTCAATCTTTACCTCTAAAATTGACGAAAATTCAGTACAGCATTTACTTCGTTGAGCTGCATTGTTTCTGTGATGACACATTGTGAACAATTACACCAATGTAGGTTTTCTAGCTTGCTGGAATCGAACTCTGCTTCGTCTTCATCTTCATCTGAAGTTTCGTCGGCATACTTTTTAAAATTATCAAGCTCCTCCCTGCTGTATTCAGGCTCATTCACGTAGCAGCATGTTATGTATCTTCTTCAGAAAGCGATAAACAATCATCTGACGAACTTATGGACATTGACGAGGAAGAAGTCTCACGATCTATTTCTTAAACATTGGTCGCCATGTCTACTCATGAGGTGTTGGACGTATCTACGTCAAAGCTAGTTTGTCACCACAACGAACCGTAGTGATTTTGATTCTGCAATGGCGACTACCGTTGACAATTATTTGCCCACTATTTTGAGTCTTCGATTCTGTAGAATAGATTTCATGCTGTAAAGTGACTTTTAGGAAGTTAAATAGAGTTGTAGCATCTTTTAAAAAAGGTTTGGTTTCCGGGATTAATTTCCCATGTATATACCCTTAAGAAACCCCGTAATCATAATCATTACGGCAATTTGGAATAAACGAGTTTAATTTATACTGCAAAAAAACCCTTTTTTACGAACTGAATTTTTCATTATAGGCTTGAAAGACCAATCGTCTATTCCATTTTGGTCAGATTGATTAAAATGTGCGCGAAAAGAAGTCTGTGGTACAGACGTCCCTGAACTGTAGTTCTTATTGCAAGATTTGTAATTGTTAAATCAATATCGGAATTTGCTGACAGTACAACATATTGCTTATTGCACATTTTGCATTGTACAAAAAAACTACGTTTTCTGAGTTACAATTAAGTATGCCGTCACTTCTGATTTCGTATGTCTTTGGACCATTGCTATCAGAAAACAACAACAATAATAACAACAACAACAACAACAACAACAAATATATATATATATATACATATTTATAATGAAGCAAATATCTTTTCCGTAACAAATTTCTAACAGTGAACAAACATGCCGTAAAGCTGTTACTGCGAGTAAAATTTTAATATATTCATGTAATTTGATTGGTTGCTGAATGTCGGAAGTCATGTGTCATCAAACTTTTACTAAAAGTATATAAACAAGTAAATTTAATATATTTTTAATAAATAATTAAATAGAGAGTAAGAAAAAACCGCATGGTGATTGCCTTTGTTGGAAGTTTTGTTGAAAATGTGGGTTGTAAAAGAACAATAAATGCTGGTAATTTACATAGATGCTTGTTTTATTGTTTATGTAAATATATATGCACTGAAGATGGTTTTAAATTGAAAAGCTTTTGCTTAACTTAAATTTGCATTTGCATTTTTTTTTTCATACATGTAAAAATACTTTAGCTACAGAAATACAAAACAAATATATAATACAAAACTTAAATTATATATATATATATATATTTCTTTGTGCAAGCAAATTTCTTTGATACATTTTGATGCATGGAACCTGAAAATACCAGGCTTTCATACGTTTTTAATATCAGCATCATTTATTTAACAGGGAAAAAATATCTCTGCAGCAATAAGCTGATAACTAGCTTTGATGTATATAACCTTATCGTCAGGGAACTGGCAGAAATTTGTATTTGGGAATCTTTCAAATGGCTTGTACAAACATAAAAGGTTTCTTGACCCACTTGCTTGTGGTACCCAAGGCACTTGTCACCTAATTTCAACCAGTATCCTTATCCCTTAAAAATCCTGATATTTCAAAATTATCATAGCAAGAAATGATACAAATACAGCATTTTTGGAAGTTCATGAAAAACTCTAAATAGGTAATTGATAATTGTTCATAAACCGGGCTCTTTTTAATGTTTTTTAAACCATGCTAAAACTGTTGCAAACGTTTTACTTGAAAACTAGAAAATATGATCTTTATATTTTACAGTTTTTGAGCTTTCTGCTGGTATAATTATTTTTGATAAACGACAGCCTCAAAATTCTGCTATTTTTAAGAGCTCATAATAGGAATCCCTTACATGTTTCAAGAAAACCATATCTTGTTAATGAAGTCAAGTCAAGTCAAGTCATTTGCACACTCAACCACAATTCTTTGCTCTCAGCTCACTGATTAGGCACAACACTTGGGATCTATGTTCTATGTAATAACAATGAGCCATAATCATCTCAATTATTTGAAGAATTAAAAATTTCTTTGCAATTGTCATTTCAAAATACGCGCCTCATTTACAAACTGTCAATGCAAACTGAGTTTGCAAGATTTTTATGAAGAATTGACGCAATAGAAAACCGAATTTGTACAAATAAAGGTAAGACTGTAATTAAAATACTTTTCCTGTGTTTCCTTGTTAATATTAATTTTAACGTCGAGCAAATATATAATACTCTGTATTTATTTTACAGAATTCAAATATCGTAGAAATAAACATGTATCACGAAAGATGGACGACAACGACTCGCGAAAAACACGAATTATGTGAATTTGTATTGTTATCGAGTGAAGTTGATAATTTGTTATATCACATCATCGGATAAATGTTAAAAGTTGACCTGAATTGCTGTTAAACAAGAAATTTCAAGAACTTGAAATAACAAGAACATTTGTAATCCTTTGACAGCAGAAAGAGTTCGACTAACAAGAGACAAAAGTAATACGTGGTTTCTGGTGCCTTGTTCACTAACAAACATGTACACACACTGGTTGTGGAACGAACGAACAAACAAACAAACGAAAAGAGGATGAAATTAAAATTAATGTTATAATTTACTCAAGTTGGTGGAAACACCTTTATTAATACATGTCTACTGAACACTGTAATTTTATTTACTCACTATAAAAAGGTTGTTGTTGTGTAACACTAAAGCGTTATTTTATTTCTTGAATCGTGTTTACTCAAAGTAAGATGGTTTGGCTCACAACACACCAAAATCATCAATAGGCTAGGCAGCTACACCGTGGGCGTGTCCACATACTGCCCTAGTTTGACTCTTCTGGTTCTTGATTTCTGCTTTACTTCCGAGAAAATAAACACGGCGATTCATCGCGATCGTTCGTATGATTCACGTCACGATTACCTTATCGGTTATCCAAAATTTCGTCACTAAGAACCGACGAATAATTTTACAAAGTTATAAAAAATCGAAGGTTGACAAAAATTAATAAAACAAAGTAAATCAAGTTCATATATTCTTTATTTTTTTATTTAAGAACAATAACATCCATTTTATTGAAACTGTCCAAAGGAATTTCCTCTTCTTGGTATTTTCCCTCGTCTCCTTTTCCTTCTTGCCTATCACCGCTTTCATTATCCTCTGGTTCTAATGCAAGTTCAGTGGTTTCCACCTCAATAGTGTGAGTTGAATTTTTAACTGTATTTTTAATTAAGTGGTCAGCATTTAAGCGTTTACAAGAGCTCTCATATGTGATAGGTAATCTACGAAAATTAAAAACTTCATCCCCATTGCGAAAACACCAACAAATCAATTTTTCAAGTATTATTAAAATTGCATCGGGAAAAATTAATCGTCGGTTCAAAGTTTCGTCACTTAGCCAAAATTTCGTCAACTTGGACCGACGGAATTATAACCGATAAAGGTACCATTTTTTAACTTACAGAAAATATATATGAGAATTTGATTTTTGAATTCGACCTAACTTTTTGTGACAATTTAATTTAATTTATGCACCATTGAAGTCGTAAAGCAAACTTAAATTACGTATAAATAAATAACGTTGTTTAAAGTTTAAATCACGTTGGAAAGGGGTAGATTATTCGTCGAAGTACGTTGAAACAACGTAGATCGACGTCGATTTTCGACATTGGATTATTGTTTCCATTTCCGACGTCGATTGTCGACGTTGAAATAACATAAAATCAACGTCGATGTGCCCGCTGGGAAGTCTGTTCTGACAAACTAAACTAAAATAAGTTTAATCAAGAAATCCTTCCCTATAAAAAAGCTTAAGGATACACCATAACCTTCAGCATAGGGTTGACGAAAATCATTAATATCTTTTCATATATGTATTCTCAGGTCATAAAATTGTATATTTTTGAAAAGCTTAATTAATGGCCTTAATATTATTAATTAATATTTTATTTAAAAGAAGAAATAAACCGAACCCTTTTTTACCTGTCAATATTCGAACAGTGGTAAGATGCAACAGCCTCGTGTCTTAGTATATTTTTATTTTCGGTTTATGTTGAGAAAATCAAGAAAACGTGTTACTTACACATAAAAATGTTTGAAAAACTCCCTCACCCCTCTTTATTCATTCATATCTCGCGATCAAAACAATTTAAAGAAAGAACGAGACACGTTTTTGTAGAGCAAAGATCGCTGATTCTTACTATCTCGAAAGCAACTTTTCCCCGGTTTTCAATTGTACTTTTTCATTCTTCAATGTTAGGGAATAGTACATAAAAACGTTTATGAGAAAAGGCGTTAAAAAATTCATTACGGGTGGATAATCTGAAAACAAAGAATTTATTAAGATTACGTCTTATGAGGCTGGTTGGTTGATTTTTCTTTTGGATTAGTCTTGCTGTAACTTCTTACAAAGTAAGAAAGAAAGGGAAGGAAAAATTGTTAACAGAAAGTACAAAAGTTAGAAAGATTAATCTCGCTTTGCAAACATTTATTTTTAAAGTACTTTTTATTTATTTGGCTGCTTTATTGGTGGGAAATTTATATTTCTAATTTTAAATAAATAAGTTTTAAAATTAGATAACATTTTCATTGTGGCAAAACATATCGATTTAAATATTATGTGTATCCTCCTTGTGGCACGCTAATTAATCTAACTCATTTTAATTAATGTTTGATGCTAATCAATCATAGTGGGCTAGTTGAATGATTACGGGTAATAATAACTGCCATATTACTACATTAACCGTCTTTAAAACGGGTTACAATCCGTTGTTAAGGGCGTTGTTAAGGCAGCAGATTTACCAGTAGGGTAATAAATGCCAGTTTTTCACAAGGAAAGCAAATTTTATGATTTTTAAGTGCGATTCTACGGTAACTTTAGCTTCTAAAGGGTCCATAATTTTACTTTAAAAATCTTATTTTAATGGGGGTTTACCACTTAAAAAAGATTTTCATGATTTTTCTGGGGCTAGTCACTTAAAATATTCTACCCTGTAACCTTCAAAAGTGAAAAAAGTGAAAACAAGATCATTTGAACTAACCTATCTATAGTTATCTAGATCCCGTTATTCCTGTTATATTTTTGTATTGTGTCATGTGATGTTAATAAGCAAAATCACGTACATTGTTTGGAACACGTAACAATAAGTCAAACTGAAGGTTCGTGGTTAAACTGCATAACATCGAACATGATTGCAATCATTCTTCAACCATTAAATGGGAAGTTAGAACATGGTTGACATGGAGCAGGTGCTCTCAACATTGAAAGCATAGGAGACGACGACATACAACGACATACAACGACAGATAACGACAGACCACGTGCTAACCAAATATTTATGTGCTCTAAAGAGCCATCGCTCAATTAATGCGCTTAGTTATAATGCAAAAAACGCGGGAAAGAGGCTAGTGCATGCAAGTTAACAACCATGCATCAGCAACGATTGGATGGGACGTTTAAATATGGTTGACATACATGGCTTGTCAACAGGGGAAACTTTTTTAAAGACAGATATATACCCAAAGATACGATGATAAGCCATTGATCAACAAAGAGATTACAGTTTACAAAGGCTCTGCTATCTAATTCCCTACTTGTTGGCTGGAACCTGAACAGAAGATATAAAACACGAGTTTAAAATGCCTTATCTCTTGTTTATCAACTTGTATAATGAAAAACACAAAAAAACATTGGTAACAGAACGCTCCTACAAAACTTTAAATGCAACAGAGAATAGTGCCTAAAGTACAAATAAAAACACTACGACGAAGGAAGTATGATAGATTGCATCTAATTAAAAGTTATATATTATCGTAAAATAGATCTTCGTTTGAGTACATCTGCGATAAAAAAGTTAAAAAGTTTTGTAAGTACAATAAAAGTTCTAAATTGTAAAATTAGCAATAGATATCACTAATTAGTACCCACGCACACTGAGAAGAAAAGTTAAAACGAACCTTAAACTGGAAGGAATTGTAATAAAAAATCTACCTCGTTCGCAGATAATTAGATATCACCCATTTAAAAAAAAAAGATGGAGTGGAATGAACTATTAGATCATGGATGTCCAGACTGCATGTGCGAAATTATACACTATTTTTAGAAATATTATCTAGTACACAATGGACGCTAATTACGCGTAGCGGATTTCTCTTACTGTTGATTTGAATTGAAGTAAGCTGGTGCTCGGCTAGCTCAAAAGGAAACTCTGGATTTTAACTACATAACTCTCTGACATTGGCAAACAGAAATAACAGTTATTTTCTAATTTCTATGTCACCAAAAAATAACATTATTTATAAACTCTCTTAAAGGGTAAAAAACAGAAACCAAAAGGCAATGGTGTTTTTATTAAGTAGCATCAAGGATATTTAAGAGAGAAGCTGGATGTGCAACCAATTGTTTTCCGGCCGTACAAACCGCGTTGGGACTATTATTCTAAATTCAAATCCCCTATTCAAAACAAAACAATCAGATGTCGTTAGAATATTGTGCTATAAAATACCGTGTCTAGATTGTTCATATCATTTTCACAAGAGGCCCGTAAGACCAGTTGTGAAAATCAGCATGACAACTACGTCAGAAAAGCTAAACTTTTGATTGTTTTGTAACGAAATGAAGGCAAAACGTCGACCACGAAGGCGCTTAAAACATCACGAATGTAAATACTCCAGCCTTTATTTACACGCACTAATTTTATTAAAATACAGAAAAATTTCCTTCCTAGTAAATTCTAAAGCCATCACTTATGGAGATTTTCAAATGTGACGTTAAAACTTTTTAATATTTCTATTATTTGAGTGCCTTCCACGCATTCTGAGCTGTTTCCTTCTTACTTCACTGTGAAAAACAAATCTTCTAACAGCCCCGTTCTGGTTTTGTCTTTCCGTAAAGATAGGGTTTTAAGTTTTTAAATTCAAATACCAGAGGTGGACGTCATTTTATCGGCTCACATATCGGAGTTTATAGATCGAAAATTCAGAAATTGGCGTCAACACGTATAGCTTTAAAATGAATGGCGGTCTCTTTCATCTAGAACAATAGGTTGCATATCCAGGTTCGCTCTTAAATATCCTTTGTAGTAGTAACAAACAGAAATCATAGATTTAGCTATAATCCAAGAGACTATAAAAATATGTGAGTAATTATTGGCTATAGAGTTCATTGTTTTGCGATTTAACAAAATTGCAAAAAGTGAGATTTCAAAAGAAACAATTCGGTTTATAACAAGAAGCACTGGGCGCTTGAAGGTCGATGGATCCCTAGACTTATGTGGAGGTAAATACATAACAAGCGGCTGGTAACATCTGAACATCTACTGCTGATTTGAAAGATGTCCAACCTGAATTTTAATAGCATATCATTGTTGAAACATACATGGACTTACATGGACTACTACTATGGGAACCAACCCATGGAAGAAGATCAATGGGGCGCCCACGCACAGCATTCCTAGAGCTGATATGTAGAGACACCAATCTACAGAAAGAAGAACTTGCTACAGCTATGAAAGACCGGGAAGAGTGGAGGAAAATAGTCAAAGGAGTCCGAGTTCGCTCGACATGATTGATTGATTGATTATTTATAAATTGTATATTTTACTTTTAGTTACCTTTAGTTTTAGTCCATGTCAGCTTGTTTGGTATAAATATGTACTTATTATGTTTCTATGTGTTATTCCCGTCGTTAGGTTAGATTGCTTAGTTTGATTTGTGCTATTTATGTTTTGATTTTCTGTTTGCATGTAGCGCCATTTATGAAGAATATGGTTGTATAATAAACTCTCATTTTCGCTTGGCACCCACATGGACTTAACAACAATTACTTCACATAGGATCGTATGTGATGAAGCCTTTGAGCTTTTTTGGCACAATCCAATCTACTGCGCCCTTAATAAAGCTTGTCTAGTGATAAACCTCATAAGAATACCAAAATGAGAAAACGTTTTTTTTTCATACAATATACAGAGGAATACGTGTTCCTACCAAGTTTTACATCCACAGTTATGCCCATTCTGTGGTTTTTATTTATTTATTGATGAATATGTATACAGGATTAAGGCTTCAGTTAATATGTACATATATACAATAAGAAACTGCTATCATTGTCCGTCCTGTTTAAAA
>JANTOQ010158815.1:0-14864 GCA_027564595.1 Bythotiara depressa | reverse complement strand
TTAAATAATTGCGCATCCCGCATTCTGGTTGAACTGTTTTAATTTAACAATGAACGAATGATTAACTATGAGTGGCCCTAGGGGCTCCTACTACTGGACCCCCAATTTAGTTGCCATTGGCCCATAAAGGGTTCATCTAAGTTTGAAGCCTGCAATGGAAAGGTACATTTCTAAATCAAAACCGTGTCATTTATAAAGGTTGTTGCCAATAATTGATGTCTTAAAATTACTTTTCTTACAAGGTTTCATGCCTGTACATGGTGTAACATCATGATATTGTATGAGGAGATGTAAGAAATTTCAAGGAAGAATATAAAATTCAATGTGTTTTCTCAATTACATACCTTGTTCTAGAGTTGTGACATTTACTTGACTCTCACTACTACAGCCATGTCCACTACTACAAGCTTTTATTGTGTAAATGTATGTATGAAATGGTGTTAACTTTTTATCTGCGTACGTGTATATTGTTTCCGACAGTTTCTTATTAACATTTCCATTAATATAATAATGGAAATTGATTGAATTGCCTCCTGTACTTGGATTCCAACGTAGAACAATTCTAGTTTCATAGACTTCTGTAGCTCGGAAGTTTAAAGGTTGCGATGGTTTGGGATCTAAAACAAGTAATCAGGCACTTGTTAATTTGATATTTTGACTTAGCAGAGTACATTTGATATAACATTTTTTAATGTTTATAACATTAGTTGAAACATTTATACACATATATATGCTGATAAGATCCCCTGTCCCCTGACCCCTCATAAAATAATACAGGTTTCCAATACATTAAATGCAAAAGGATTCTCAGATAAAGATTCAGCGAAAAAGATTTTGGACGTATTTTGGAAATTTTGGAAATTTCGGACAAAAAACTTTTGAACCATCTAAAATTGGTCAAAAGCCATTTACACCTTAATAAACAGTGAACGCAAGAGTGTTTTGATGTCACAAGCCCCAAAAACTGCAATTCGTTTTTACATTTAAAATTTAAAAAATACTGAAAAATTATGTTGATAACGATAGGCCACCATACACGATGCTTTAGGAAATTGTTTCATTAATTTTGTTTTTTATTACTACAAAGAATAATGACGAAGGTTTGAATCCCACTACTACCTAGACAAAAATTGTTCTTTAAGGGACACTCGAATAGCTCATTATCTTCACATATGAAAGAACTTGAAATGATAAAACAATTTTTTTATTTCGTGCAAAACCCTTTAACTGTTCTCAAGATATTGCGATTTAAAGATTAGAAAAACAGAACATATTCACTTCTGAATTAGTTCTGCTTGTGCTTGATGACATCATATATGATATTGCTGACATCATAATGTTGGTTGGCCAATTTTAGTTAATATTATTTTGCTCATATCTCAAGAACTATTGATATTAGATAACAAAACAAAGTACAACTAAAGTCCATAACTAAATAGAGAAGGAAATTCATGAAATAAGAACATATATAACAAGTTCCATATTTTGTTGATGCAGTAATTTTGGGAGAATGACTGGTCAAAATTAAAAATGAGCATAGTCTTGAAGTTCGTAATAGTAAATTAGTTAATTTGGAAAAATTTTCGGCTCTACGTCAAGCCATTAGTTGCATATTGCAGCATCAGCAAAAACTCACAGGTGTTTAGAACTAGTTACGGGTGCTATATTTCATAGAAATTGTTTTCTAAAATATGTATTTCGTGATGAACTACCACTCTACCACATTTTGTAATCTAATATCAAGTAGTTCATTAGATATTAGCAAAATAAAAGTAACTAATATTGGCAAACCAACATATGTCATCAATTTAATTTATGTCACAGACTCAATATAGAAATGGCAGGAAAGCTACAACTGAATCACCTCAAGAGGCCCAAGACAACCATTTACTTTAAAATAATCTAGCCAGCTGGCCATATACCCCAAAATGCTGCCCCACGTTACCACAGAGAATTGCTTTGGTCATACAAAGATATCTTCATCAGTCGTTAATTTATATTCTTTTGTCATCTGAATCACTTATGCATTGCTAGTGATACACACAATAAAGCCAAAGTGAACTGTTAGGTTCTGGTCATTCATATACTTGACAAGTTTATGAGACATGACGCAATTATTATTTATTAATTAATATTAATTCTTTTTGACAACGCAATTGGAGCACACTGGATACTGATTGAAGAAGGGAAATGCGTTGAAAATTATGTTTGTGGCACTTATTTAGTGCTAGATATGAATGAAAGGAGTTGAAAATTACGTTCTTGGCACTTACGCAGTGCTAGATACCAAGTGAAATGTGTTGAAAATTTTAAAGTTTGCAGTACTTATTTAGTGCTAGTTATGAAGGGAAATGCATAAAAAATTATGTTTGTGACACTTACTTAGCACTAGATATGAAGGAAACGTGTGGAAATTTACATTTGTAGGATTTATTTAGTGTTAGATATGAAAGGAATGGAGTTGAAATTTACGTTCGTAGCACTTACTGGCTGGAAAAGCACAACAAAACTGTACTCAAATTTTAAAAGAAGGCATTCAAATCTACCATATATTGGATCGCCTAACATATAGTTTAGGCGATCCAAAACTGGACCACCTCAGTAACTACTAGGAGAGGGCGATGCGATTGCGAGTGATCACTTGCCTCAAAATGACAAGCCTGATGTCATCAAGCTCAAGCAGAAATAATTTCAAAAGTGAAGATGTGAAGTGAATTTTAAATCGCAATATCTTGAGAACTGTTACTGTAAAGATTTTGGCACAAAATAAAAAATATTGCTTTATCATTTTCAAAGCTCTTTCATATGGGTTTAACTTGATTTTTAGTATACAAAATAGAATAGAACAAAACAAATACTTACCTAAAATTTGTACACTAACAATCTTGGTATCAGTGCCATGTTTATTAGTTCCTATGCATGTGTATGTATAATTTTTTATCTCTGTAAATGACTTAATTCCTAAAGATCCAGTATTATGAGGAATATTGCTACCATTCCAATGTACAGAAGGAGTTGGTCTTCCAATAGCAGTGCATTTGATAGCCAATGAATCATCAGGAAACTTTGTATAAGAAGGAGTATTTGGTTGAATGCTCACAACGGGAGAAGCTAAAAAAAAGTTCACAATTGATTTACTTATTAAAAAAAAAAAATGAATAACAATTTTTTAAATACACAGCAGCATGATTCTTGAGCACGTGAAAAGAAAAGTCACAATTATTGGTCAATTTTGCTTCAAGTAAGTGAAGAAGTTTCAAAACTCTTTATTTACTTATTGATCTTATAATTTATGTAGTATTATTTATTTATTGATCTTATTGCACAAATTAGCTTGGGTGTGGTAATCATGCACATACAATGCCCTATTTGAAGATTCTATAAAGTTAACAATATGTTCTCACTTAGGGTGTCTTCCTTTTAACGATTTATGTTTTTGATGCTAAAATAATAATAAATAGTAAGGCCATATTTAAAAAATGCTTGTTTCCTGTCCAGCAGTCGGGTAAATATATGTAATGATCCACCAAAATGATTTAAGGATACACATAACCTTCAGCATAAGGTTGATGAAAATCATTAATATCTTTAATATCTTTTCATTATATATATATATATATATATATGTGTGTGTGTGTGTGTGTATTTTCAGGTCATAAAAGCATATATTTTTGAAAAGCTTAATAATTAATATTCTAATAAATATTCGAACACCTTTTTTCCTGTCAATATTCAAAGAGTGAAAAAGTACAATGGCCTTGTGTTTTCTAGTTGAAATTTATATTATCGGAAAGCTCATATTCTGAACTCCAAAACGGTGTCTCAGTTTTTTTTTTGGGTTAGTGGCGCGAAAATCAAGAAAACGTACTACTTACTCATAAAAATGTTTGAAAAACTCAGTCACCCCTCTTTATTCATTCATATTTTGCGACCAAATCAATTTAAAGAAAAAATGCGACATGGTTTTGTAGAGCAAAGATTGCTGATTCTTACTATGTCGAAGGCAACTTTTTCCCAGTTTTCCCTTTTCACTCTTTAAAGTCAGGGAATAGCATGAAAAAACATTTCTGAGAGGGTTTTAAAGTTTATTACAAGTGGATAATCTGAAAACAAAGAAATGATTAAGATTGCAGCTGATTACGTCTCATAAGGCGAGTTTGTTTATACTATTCTTTTGGTATAATCTTGTAATTTCTTCAAAAATAACAAAGAAAAAGAAGAAGAAACGGTTCATTACCATTAGTAACAATTAGTACAAACATTAGAAAGATTAATCTCTCTTTGCAAACATTTAAAGTACTTTTTTTTTATTTCGGGGCTTTTCTAATTTTAAATAAATATTCTACACAAAATAAGCTTTTAAATGTTATAAAATTTTCATTTTGGCAAAAATATTGATTTAAATATTGATTTATGTGTATCCTTAAATTAGGAATCTTTAACTCTTTTACTGCTTGAACACACCTGTCTATTGTAAACTACTTAATAGAAACCTTAATTATTGTATGAAATCCCAGGGGGTAGTTTCAGCTTTTACCGACTTCATTATCCCTTTATTTCCAATATTTATTCCCCTGGAAAAAAACAAAAAAGCAAGAAGTAATGATTTGATCCATTTCCGGGGACATCAGGTACTAAAGGATTAACACTTTAATGCATAAGTATACCTCCTGGAAATTGTCTATTTTTTATTGAAAATCAATGTAATTTTATGAAGAATCCAGGGGGCTTATAAGAGTATCTAATTTGTTTTTTCTCCTAATTTTCTATTTCATTTCCAAAATTTTACCTCCTGGAAAGAAGCAATTTAACAAAGAAATCTGTAATTAATTTGTCCATTTCAGGGGACACTGTAAATTAAAGTGTTAAGCATGCAGGAAATCTATAAAGACACACTAAGAAATCATCAAAAGGTCAGTGTTTTTTACAGCCATGATGTATGAAATTAAACATTTTCAATACCTGCCCACACATTGTCTAGCTATCCATCACAGTTTTATATGTAAAAAATTATAATAATCAGTCATCTGGAATTTCCTTGGCATTTCGCAATTGTAGATGGGATTTGTTTTTTTCAATATTTGCCTTGGTAAAAAATTTGCCAAAAAAGTGGCAGAAATGATATTTTACATAATATGAACAAATAATTCTTCTGTTTACAAATATGTTAGTACTGCCATTTTCGTTCCATGAATAAATATTTCTTACCTTAAATGGTTTTATTGTGATTTTTCCTGGCACGAATGAAATTGCCACAAAGGAAAGTTTCTTACACTCCAGCTTCATGTAAAACTGGCTCCTACAGAGGTTACGTTCGACTAACATAAAATGCTTATTTTGACCACTGTGGGAACCAGGCAGAACAGTGAGTTGATATCATTTTCTCAAGAGGATATTTTTTCTCTTGTCTGAGAAATTTAAAGTAACTGACAGGTATATACAACGCCAGCTGGAATTTTTATCACATGAATGAACTTTTATTAATTTTAATAATGACCTGTTTAACATTGGTTTTAGCATAGATTGTCACAAATACTTTAGTAATGTTTTCACCATTTTGAAAAAGAATGACGAAGATAAAAATCAATCAATTATGTTTTGAAATGCTGTTCCATCACTACTTCATTGTGGCTTTGTACATAAGGAACTTATAGAGGCTAAAATATAAGAAAGACATCCAAGGTTCACTTCATATATCAATCAATCAATTCAAGAACACAAAAGAAATCTGATCTGATTGTTTTATTTACTTTATAATTATTAGCTTCAAAATTGTACCAATGTTTAGAAGTTACTCTAAGATTCTTTACCAACTGGTACATGCCTTTCAATTAACTTCAGCTGATTATAAAAGCAATAATAGTGAATAACCAATCTATTCCTAAACGTCGACAAAAGAAAAGGCTCGTGTATACTTTCAGATTGAGTTCACAGCTTTTTCTTTTTTCCCCTCAAACCTTTAATGCATGAATGTAACCTCCTGAATAAATTAATCTTCTTATAAAAAACCTATTAAATTAAATGAGAAACCAGGGGGTATTATCAGCTTTTACCAAATTTATTTTACCTTATATTTCCAAGACGTATCCCCCCTGGGAAGATCAAAACAACAAAGAACTTAGTTAGGAATTAATTAATTCCAGGGGACACTATGCATTAAATGGTTAAAAGTTGATTGGAATATCATTTCCTCAAAACTGTCAATCAAACATTTTTTCTTAACTTTATTTGCATTTGGATTCAAAGTTGGTACATGTGGAATAAAAACCTTCAGGAAAAAGCAAGAACATTTTAAAAATGTCCATAATGAACAGAACAGAAACATAAAAATTATTAGTTTTTCATACCTTCCACCAACAAATTATATCCATTGCCAGCTACAAAATCTGCATTCCCTACTTTTGTATAACAGACATAATCACCTGTATCATTAAATGTTGTTTTCAGTAATTTAATGGATACGCTATTTTGTCTTCCTGACAATTGGAATTTAACTTTATTATAGTCTAAAAAATCTTTATCCTGGATAGTCACCTTAAAGAAAAGAAAATTAAATTTTTCCAACTTAAGTATTGTCACTCCGGATAGATCACGTAGTGCACAATTGAAAGTGAATGGTTCGGGAGCTACTATAACATTCTTGAAAATTGGTGGTGGTGTTGTTGGTGGCGTTGTTGGTGGTGTTGTTGTTGTTATTGTTGTGGTAGGGGTGGTTGCTATAGTCACATTTGACAACATACACAGATGAACTATAATAAGAGAATATAACAATAAGAATAATAATAATTAAGTGATGAATATAGATGGTCTTCATTGTTTAGCAACCAATACACAGTTTCACAGCCTCAGAGAAAACAATAGCTCTCCAATCTTGAGCATGTGCAGCAAAATTAAGAAAAGTAAACAATGGTAGGTAAACATGGGAAACTATGAGAGTTTGACTGGGAGAAAAGTAAAAATATTTTTTTATCTGGAGTTATAGAAGGCTACTTGCTTAGGATGTTTTATATGTTGTAGCTAACATAGTTTCCAGTATAAAATTTTTTTAACTTTTTCATTTTACCAATGACCAAAGGCTTGGTATCTTAGGTACTTTGGTAATGAAGTAGTCGTGGTTGTACACCACACTAAAAAGAGAGTAGTGGACTAGCTTCCAAATTGGTCAATTTATTTGTGACATCATAAAACAATGCAAACATGTAATAAGCACAATATTAGACAATTTTCTTAAGAAAACATCGGTATTTGCGTATCCACAAAAAAACACATCAGTATTTACGTATCCACAAAAAAACATCGGTATTTGCATATCCACCAAATTTCCACTTAACAATACCCTGTTTTTTGCACATTTGACGAAAAGTGGCAAAACATAAATGAGGTCTAAAACCTCGCATAATAATCACAAATTTTGTCCACGATTGTAGGTCAACTTTAGAGATGTGGCATAGTGATGGCAACTTAGATTTACAATCCAGAGATTGCGAGTTCAAATCCTATCATGGTATTATCTTTGTTTATGTTTGTTTATGTGCACATCACAAGTGACACCAAATACACTCTTGTTAAAAAGAAGAAAAGAAGAGCAAGGAATTTCATGATAATCTTATGCTTCATAAGTACACACAATCTTCTACTGTGTTAGAACCAACAAAACAAATATGGAGGAGACTCCTCCATAGCACTGATTGAACATTTAGATTTTTGACAATAATAACATAATGAGATCTAAAACCATGAAGTTATTGTGTATTCTAGCACAATGCTCTTCTTCATGTTAAAAATTTATAATATTAGAGTGAGTATATTTATCATTTGTGTGAAAGGTTAATACATATATATCAATATTTAAAGATCCTCAATTCTAATAATACCTACAATCGTCGACAAAATAGTTGAAACATTTGCCATTTTAGTTCCCATTCATGTTTAGCCCAATTACGAATAAGTGTCCAGAGAATGAGGATGGAGGTAGGTGATGTAGGGAAACTTCATAATCTCAATGTATTTTATTGAAATTGTACTTACCTCGATTTCCTACACATTTCAGGAAGTAATAATGATATAATAATAATAATAAATTCAGAGGTAACCGAGAAATCACTCCCTTTGAAACCATGCTGTAGCATCGTGGACACTTCAGTAGCAAAGTACCTATAAGATCCTAAGTCTTACGCCATTGGTAAACTGAAAGTAAACTGAAAAAGTTTAGAATTTTCTCCAACTTATTTAGACACATTCACAAAACTAACTGTAGTTTTTTAAAAACTTATATATATATAATTTGTAGAAAAGATTGTAATTTTTAGATAGACTAGTTTGTTTACATTTTTCATGACATAATGTCTGTGATTTTTAAAAGAACTTATTTTGAAATTTGCATGTATATACAGTAGGTTTCTCTAACAAGCAAGATCTGGTTAGCAAGCCGACTCAAAAATGTGAGCTTATTTATTCTCCAAAAAGAAATATTAATCTATATAATATGAATAAAATGTGAGTACCAAAAAGTTTAACAAAGATCACTGGCCTTATTTACGGACAGTAAAATGTTTTGTTGTTAACTCCAACTGGTTGTTTTTTCACACAGAAAACACCACTTTCCACGATCTTTCACTACATCCAAGGAGGAGAGACATGTAACTAATTCAAAGAACAAACATATTTTTATATTATTATTATACATATTGTGTAAGACAGAAAAACATTCAGTTTGAAAGTAAGAATGTAATGCCTGATGCATGGAATTGCCAACAAGGAAAATGTATTTTTAAACACATACCTTTTAAAGTCAGAATAACACAGAACAACAATTTCATTTTTAATGTCTGCTCCAATCATATAATTCCATATTCCATATAATTTTACTGCTTAATTATTCTCCAAAAATAAATCTTTAATCTATATAGAAATAAAAATCAATACATATACAAATATTTCACTGGAGTTTGTGTAATGGTTTCAAATCTCACTATACACACAAAAATAGATAACAATTAAGTGAGCTTATGTTTCTCAAAAAAATATTTCTAGTTTATAAGCAAACAAACATCAAATAAGTACAGGGTAAACAAAAAACAAAAACAACAACTAAAATAAACCAAGAAACTACATCTATATCAGAGAAGATGATTATATAAATGCATAAATAATATTTAGACAAAATTAATATTAACAAAAAGAAACAACTAACTATTCAGAGACAAAAACATAAACTAATGTTTCAATGATCATTACATATAACAGAGCTACACACATGTGTTCATAATCAATAGTTAATAGGCAATTCATTGATCTAGTCATTAAGTGGTTAATGGAGAAAAATATTAATGATTTTCACAGAAATGACATCACAACTGCTTAACAGAAACAATATTATAAACAATTATAAACAATTCTATAAAAACCCTCAAAGAGAGATTGCTATTATGATATGCATAGTATAGCATCTGAAATAGATAGATAACCAGATATTTCATTGAGAAAAAATAGCTTCAAAATCTTTGGATTTAAAAAACACTCTGTACAAGTTTCCAAGTCAAAGGTCAATGCCATAAAAAGTTACTGAAGTATTAGTGTATGATGATGTAAATGATTTTAAAACAAACAAGCCTTGTTTCCATGCAATTTAAGGAACTTAAAACTTCTGTAGTTAGTGGTAGAAAAAATAAAATACAACTTTTGACGGAGAAACTGATTCTGAAATTCATTTTTGAGAAAGGTCTATTGACCTTATTTTGTAGAATGTCCAAAAAATGGGAATGGGTGTAGGCCTTCAGTAGGATCATATCCGTCAATGTATTTTCAAGGTGTGGAAAAATAACCAGATCTATTCCCCATGTTGACCCACCATGATGAGTTGAGTAGCAAAGAAAAAAAAAATTAAAATAATAAATATAAAACAGGTAATCTGAAAAGGTTAATTTCACAACTCCCTGGTCAATTGTATATTGCTTATAGAGAATTCCTTTTGAAACACTTAGGCAGTAGATCAGGTTATTAAATATAAGTTAAAAAAACAACTTGGAAAAGTCATAGGATATCATTAAGTTATTGGATACCATTCAATTATGGTGATCAATAACATAATTTTTTTTTTAAATAACACAAAATAATATTGCAAAATTTTCCTTCAGTAAGAATTTTCAGAAAAATCTTAAGGATTGAAAGGAGAAATTCCATATGCTATAAAATAAGGAGATATTATTTATTTATATATTATTATTGTTTATTTCTCTTCATAAAGATGGCGTGAAAATATCTCCAATTGGTTTTAATTTCTTTTTAAATTCGATTATTATTATTTATTTATTAAGTTTTAATCTTTGATACATAAATAAAGTTTATTATATAAAAATAAATAAAGAGGTGTGTTATTTTATTATCTCTTTAATGCATAAGCATACCTCCTGGTTATATTAAATTTCTCATTGGAAACCTTTATAATTTTATGAGAAACCTAATAACAGTTTTACCAAATTTATTTTACATTATATTTCCAATAATTAACCCCCTGGAAAAAGCAAAATAGTAAAGAAAAGACCAATGATTTGATTCCTTTCCGGGGAAACTATTCATTAAATATTTAAAAAAACAAAAACACGTCTTTGTTTCTTTGATATCTTAGAGTGTAACTTAAAATATAGAATTTTTCAAAACATGAACTTTTGTTCTTAATTTCTAAGGAAAAATGCCCTTTTTGCTAAAAATGTTTTAGGAAATGAGACCACACCTTTTTCTCTTTTACCTTACCCTGAGATTAAAGATTCTAGATCATCCACTGGTATGTGATTTTCTTAAAATTTAATTCTGTTTTTATCACTGATTAAAGTTGATTTATGAAATTAAAAATTAAGAAAAGAAGTTCCAACCATGTGATTTTTCTTATAAATATGAACTTGGAGGGAATTGGAGCTCATTGTTTGAACAAGAGCTAAAAAAAAAATCAATATTTGTTCTCTTGTTCTAAACAAGTTAAGGCAAATTGAGCTATATGTAGTTAGATAGATAAAAGCAGCCAACAGAGGTGTTCTAGAAGTAAGACGGTCAATTTAATTCTGTTTTTATCACTGATTAAAGTTGATTTATGAAATTAAAAATTAAGAAAAGAAGTTCCAACCATGTGATTTTTCTTATAAATATGAACTTGGAGGGAATTGGAGCTCATTGTTTGAACAAGAGCTAAAAAAAAAATCAATATTTGTTCTCTTGTTCTAAACAAGTTAAGGCAAATTGAGCTATATGTAGTTAGATAGATAAAAGCAGCCAACAGAGGTGTTCTAGAAGTAAGACGGTCCGTCCTGGCAAGTAGAGCTGTTCCTGAGAAATGATGAAGAATTTGGCTTTCCTGGCAAAATGAACTGTTCTAAACACCAGATTTCCTTTTCCTGCCAAAAAGAGCTGTTTTCCTTTCATGATAAAAAAACGTATTTTCCTGGTAAATTGTGCTTTTCTATGATGGCATGTTAATTTTCTGACTTCCTGCAAAATGAACTGTTTTAGGAGAAACCACCTCATTTTCTAGAAAAAGTTGTTCTAAGAAAAATAGGATCCTTTCCTGTGAAAATTAGGTGTTCTAGGAGAAATAGGAGTACTTCCAGGAAAACAGGTGTTCTAAGGAAACCTCGATCTCACTCTTCATTCGATTCAAGATCATACTTCTTGGCAATTAAGAACACCTGTTTTCTTAGAACAGCTCTGATGGCTGTGCTTCTGTAAAATCACTCCTAAGATTTTGATTGAGCTTTTCCTTTTAATAACAGAGCCATTTATTCGAGGTTTATGACCATCACCACCAGGTGGTAATAATAATACGGCTACACTGATTTATACAGCCGAGGATCTGCCAAGTATTATACACCACTACCCACTAAATATATTATGAAACAGTATGGACTTCTTCACATGCTTCTGTTTAGGTCAATGACATTAATTAGAGAAATGACCATACCAAACCCTGCCCTAAACTCTAGAGTACTCCTTATTGTGGCTAAAAAATAAAAACATGCATATAGAAAACAAAAAACAAATTTTAGATTTCCTGACTCTTGTGATAAATATATCTTCAGTTGTTGGTATTATATTATAACATCTATGAAAAACATTACATCTTTGAGAAATCAATCGAACACAAAAAGTAAACCTGACTTTGCAACTCTAAAATAATTTTGTTGTATTCTAAATCCTTCACAATGAGAGGATGATTTTCTTCCATGGCACAAAATAAACACACAATTGACCTTTCTTTATTCAGCATTCATATTAACTATATACCTGAATTATTTCTAATTTCTTTACATCATAATTATATATATATATCACAAGAAAACAAAAAAGGTTTTCATAAGTTCTAATCAAATCAATTGTGAAACATTGCAAAACATTCTGTGATATTGAACATTATATATTTAAAGTTACATACTCAAATGTGATTCACAATGTTGATTTACAATGAAACAGAGTAAAAACTTATCTTCTTGAACAATTTCACTAAAACATGAAATAATAATAATAATAATAATAAGGAAGCATATAAAATGCCAATTAAAGTCAATAAATAAATTATATAAATGAAAAGAAATAAAAAACTCAATTCCCCGATAATTAATAATAACACTGTTGGATGTAATTAAAATGTTCTAGGAAAAGAACAATAGCATTTATGTTTATGATAACTTCCCTTTAATAATCTTACTTTCATTACATCATAACATTGTTTGGTAATTGTCTTTCAAACATTAGAAGTTTAATGTTTTTAGTGTATTGATGCTGATGCCAATTAACTGAGTACACTGATGTCATATCATTCAACAAACTCGTTTCGTTTCGTTGTTAGTTTAAACAGGATTATAGTATGTTTTCTAAAATAACAGTTCACAGGATTAAAAAATAAGAGTTTCTATAAACAATTTGATGAAATGATTTTATTAAATTAAAAAGATTGGCTATTATTATTTTCTATTATTATAATTTGTAGAAATATTATAAAAACCAACAAATTAACAATTTTTACAAATCTACAGTATTTAAACTATATATTCCAATCACTTCACTTAAAACCATCTAAAATGCATAAACCATACCTCCGGTCACAGTCAGTAAATTTCTAATTGGAAAGAAACCTTTTATAATTGTAAAAATAACTGTGGTTTTTATCTTCTTTTACCAACTTTAGGGAAAAACAAAATTAAATAATTTAGTTTCTATACGAATTTTCCACATAGAAACCAGGATTTTCCATGTAGAAATCAGGATTCTCTTCATTTTTCTGATCATATTTGGAGATCTAAGGAAAGATTAAAGAAAATGTGACACGAGTGAAATAGAATATTGGAGAATTACTGAGATCCAAACAGTACATATCATACCTTTATAGTTGCGTCTATGAGCAAATTTTTTTAGAACATCTCTGTTGGATGTTTAGGTCATGACCTTAAATACTGTACTAATCCATTTGATCTTAAAAACCTGAGCATAAATCTATATCAATTCATGATTAATTCAATAATAGCATTTGATGATTTATAATTTCTTCTAAATTGTCCATATCTTCTCAGTAAGCTATAAAAAATGGCGAAGTGTTAAGGCTGGTTGTAAAACAAACACTAAAGTCATAAAATGTCCATTTAATGGAATAAGTTCTTCAAGCACATGTTTTCACACCAAAGTGTCAAAATAATCACAGTTTGCAAAAATGTAATGGAATAATTTCTTAAAAAATAATCTTTAAAATCTTCAACAACAGGAGTGACTGAATCAATGCAACTTTAACTTTAACTACATAGAATATTATTATTATATTATATCATAAATTATATTATATATTATATTATATATTATTTTCAACACCACACATACCCAATGCAAATTATTGAACATTGAATCTAAAGTTTAGAAACTTGTGACACACAAAGACACAGTTTGTAAAACAATATTTTGGCTCTTACAAGTCTTCACCAACCTGATGAATTAATTCTATACAAAACTGTTATAACTATGTAAGCACTTAACAGTCAGGACTTAAGATTAAGATGACTAAAAACATAGGACATTGGAGGAAAGGGACATTCTGGAAGTACACCAGTCATCTGAAGACCATACAACCTTTGGTGGTTATTTATATTATTGGGTAACTCCATCCATTGGGAAAATCCACCCCTTTAATTCATATTGGGTAACTCCACTCTTTTAATTCGTGTTGGGAAACTCAACTCTTTTAATTCGTGTAGTCCTATTGCAACCACTGAGAAACAAGCTATTATTGCCACAAAATATATTTATTATGACCTATTATGGCCAGGGAGGGTAGGGATTGAATTTATATGACCTCCCACTAGATCAGTTGAAATTGAGAAAGGAAAAAAACTGCGTCTTGACTTTTAATAAAAAGGATCCTGCCCAACAAAAAATTATGAATAGACTGGTGTCACAAATATCTGCAGTTGTATTCAATTGTTCTTCATTGTGCTTTCTTGCACGGTCTATCTGACTGACTTTACAGAGCAAATACAACAAAGAACAGAATGTAATTTTAATCATTGTTATCAGTTTATCCTGCAACTTTTATACAAGCCAACAGAAGCGTTCTAGAAATATGGGGTATGCCCCGTTTACATGAGATTCAAACTGGTTTAAGATTTCTATGTGCAGTGGTTTATTTAACACAAGATATTTATTCTCGTGTATGTAAACAATTTGACTTTTTAGCATTAAATTTATTTGATTTAATCTCCAGTGAAATGTACAGGCTTGTTAAGGTACGAATGTCTTCACTGTTGAGAAAATAGTGTGCAAGGAGAAACTAAGGCATGTGATTGGACACAAATAGCACCTATCTATCTAAATTTAAATCTACTATAGTCATA
>JANTOQ010158704.1:0-14866 GCA_027564595.1 Bythotiara depressa | reverse complement strand
ATAGTCTTTGTTTTGCTGAGGAGTGTGATTGCAGTAAACTTTGAGATGTTTGTAGTAATTTACTAAGGCTTGTCACATGATTCTCTCCCTTCTAGTTCCGTTAAATTGGCTAAATATATATATATATATTATTAAATATTTATCATGTATAAATAAATATTTCAGAGTTGTTTTTTTAGTTATTTTATGATCGGTATACATAGTCTATTATATATATTTTATTACTATGACTTGTAGAAAACACCGATTTGAAAGAAAGAAATAATAATAATAATCCGTACGGACGTCTGTACTAAGACGTCATATTTACCAACGCATTTACAACGTCCGACTGAGGTCTTAAAATGACCCTTCTATTTTATTAGTCAGAACGTCGTCAGTAATACGGCGTCACATGAGCGCATTGATTTTCACATCTCAAGGACGTTTTTTTTATGAAACACGGCGTGATTTTTGTGCGAAAACAAAAGTAAATTCTAGTAAAGTAGGCTTATAAATGTTAATTTAATAAAGTTTGTAATGCTTTGACTTGTTAGCCATAAAACATTTTTAAAAACCTTCGTCAAGACTTTAAAGATGATTTTCTTTTACATAAATTTTGGAAGATTTCTACACAAAGCTTACTACGACACAGTGAAATCTAAGTTGAAGTGAATCAATGATACCATCACCAATTAAGAATTTGTATCGTTTATTTGTATGCAGTTTTACCTCGTTGATGATTTCATGTTAAATTTGTGAATATTTATCCGTTTTCCATCTGAGAGTCTCTTAATTATTTACTGTATGGACCTTTCTATTCACTTTGTTTATTTACGTTTTTCACGCATGCGTAAATAACGTAATAAATTTGGTTTGGCAGGAAATACAGATTTGGACATTCATTTTCTTCTATTTTCCTTCCTCCGACATCTTGTGATGTTTCTAGTTTATTCGCGGGTATTCTACCATCTCGATTTTTTAATGTGGGTTTTGTATTAGGTAGATAATACGAGCTCAGTTATTTTTTGCTAATGCGAAAGATTTTGAGACAATATGTAACCATGAATAAATATTATCTACGCAGTGGTTTACCTAGGTTTGAAAGTTAAAAATATTTAGGGAGAAATTTATTTCATTATTTCTTGTCCATTTTGAAGAAAATAAACGTTGATTTAACATCTCAGTGTGTCAAAGAGTTAGATAACGAGCACACTAAACGCTACTGGGAAAGGTTAGAAGTTCGTAACAATTCTTGTGTAGTTTTTGAGGTGCAAGATCCATTTGGTGCTGGCTTACAATAATTTAATGATCCAACAAGATGGCCAGAAGGGTTTGAATATGGTGATCTATGATATTCTTACGTAATTCAATCACCTGGTGTTTTTTCGAAAGAGAACCTTAAGGCATATAATCTCTCGATGCTTGCTCGTACTTCGTAAGCAATTTTGTAGCTGCTATTCTTTATGCTCCAATTTCAACGCACAGTCCAGTATGCATTCTTCGTTCAAGAGTAGCTCATTCTCAACGGATGAATGATAAACTTGTTGAAGCGTGTGTGATGATAAATAAAAAAGACGGTTGTGTTGTCACGGTCAGTGTATAGCAGGGTATGTAAGTATCAAATACTTAATATTTTAGCTTTGAGCCAATCCACGAGCATGAAAGCATTTTTTTAAAGTTTCTAATGGTTGCCGTTTATACAAACTCGTTCACGCTATGATGTCAAATTAGTACATTTCTCTTTTATTTTAGCCTTGGAGAAGCATGCAGTCACATCGGCGAAATTTTATTTAAAATCGAGGCCTTCAACAGACTAGAGCGGGAGCAGATGTCTTGTACTGGAACTGCCTGCGAGTGGAACAAATAAAAAATGGATGTAAAAAATCTGGACCATGTTCCCATCGTTGATATGACTTTTACTAAACCAAAGTATGGGAATAAAACACAGAAACGAAAGGATAATCAACCGGTTGAAACTATTGTTTTAAAAATTAACCAACTAAATCTACAAGATCTTAAAAAGATAAAATCTACTGCAAGTATATTTTCAGTATTACCGAAACTTGATGAGGAAGAAACCGACACAGTGTCAGAGGACGAAGTGTATATAAACTTGGAAAATACTGGTGTAGATGTTAGACTTATATTTGAGTTAGAGATTGACCAGTTAGTTCCCAAAAATATCTTGAAACACATCTCAGTTTCTAAGAAACAATTTGAAGAAGTGGCTCAGCTAACGACTGGTCAATCCCAAAATGCAATGTGGCAGAAATTTAGTACGGCCGGGTAGCATCTTCAGTTATTTGTGTAGAAATTAAGATCATGTATGGCACGTCCAAACAAAAAATCAACAAAAGATCAACAGGCTGTTTGCTCAGATGCTCGTAATAAATCCACTGTCAAGATTAAAGACGTTGCCACAACAAATTATTTGGGGCCGAAATCATGAAAAAGATGCCATTACTGAGCTGCAGAAGTGTTTAAGTGCAGGTCATGAAAACCTAAAAATATTTTACCCAGGTATCTGTATAGATGTTAAGCACTCATACATCGGTTCATCGCCTGATGCGGTATTGAATGTTCCTGTTGTGGTGTAAGACCTGTTGAAGTGAAATTCCCGTATTCGTCCGTTTTGAAAACACCACCGCAAGATATTAATCCAAACTGTGAAGAATTTGCGGAAAAGGTGCGTTACATTTAGTTTGAAAACAACAAGCCGACACTAAAGCGTTCACGTAAACACTATGTTCAGTTAATTTGCCGCATGGGTGTGTTGAAAGATAATTGTGTCAATTGCGATTCCGGTTACTTTATTGTATGGTCGTCAAAAGGTGTCTTCATTGAGACAATTAAATAGGATGAACAACTCTGGGTAAGTGTTACAAAAGAAAAACGTAATTTATTTTTCAAATATTTACTACCAGAGCTTGTTAGAGCATTTGCAAGGGAGGATTTATATTGCGCTGTTAGAGACATTGACGTCTATCATTGTAAGATATGTTTCGAAGATTGTAAAGATGACACGAAAGCAATTGCAAGTATAGCATGTTCTGGTTGCGAAAATTGGTATCACCTCCCTTGTTTCGGCATTAATGAAAGTGATGATGTTATGACAGAGGAAAACGAAAATTGGTGCTGCCCGACTTGCTCACGAGAATAACTTTGGTTGTAAATGTACAAGCGTGGAACACACGGTTATAATTTTATCAACTTTTTGTAAAGTATTTACCCTGAGTGCTTTTCCTGGAATTTAGAACACCTTCAACCTACCAATAGCCCTTTCAACATGTATTCTTACATTAGTCAAATGTCGAGTATGTTCCACATCCTTTCCAGACAGTTGTTTCTTCCCTCTCGTGAATTTTGGAATCGCCAAATTTGCCCCATGTAACGCCAGGTCTTCTGCTATTAAGAACCCACGATCCGCCAATACAAGATCCCCATGCTTTAACTTTTTTTTAAAGGTACTTTTTTGAGTAATTTTTCCAGCGGATATCCTTCCACCACATGCTTTTGAAACAAAGAATATTGCACCCGATGGGGGTAATTGCCACTAAGTATAATGCTTGTAATTGCTCCATGTGAGAACTCGTAGTTTGAGATTGGATTGCTTTCTTGTACTTGAGAAATCTGTTAAATGTCTTGGCAATTCTAGTTACTTGATCAGGCCAGACTATAAGACAATGCATACATTTGTTGAGTACGTCTAAGACCAATATAAATGTGTTCGCTACACTGTCAAGTTAAATTGCAAATCTATTTCCCAAGTCCTTATATTCATATCCATTACGCAGCCGCATTAAGGTGAGTAGAAGTTGATCTCCATGTGACAAAACTGTAAAATTCTTAGACATATAAGGGATTGTTTCGCGATGTAGCCATTCAAATGTTTCAAAATTTGGAAGTCCTGTGTAATATTTGCAGCTTATGTCTTTAGTAATTCTGCTAGTGTTCCACTTTAGGTTTTCCATTTTAAATTTTAAGAATTTTTAACCAATATCAAGCAATTCATTTTCTTTTTCTAAAGGCATCGTTCTTAATTTGCAGCTTTTCGGTCTGCCGAGTTAACGATGAAATTTTCTGCAATAGGTCTTGGTCTGGAGGTATAGCTACAACTTCAGAAAATAGCGTGGTGCTTGGTGTTGAACACAAAATGGTTAAGCTCTGTTTAGAAGAAAACAATTGCTCAATTGAAAAATCAGCCTCGTGGCCTTCAACAAGTTTGGTCGGGAAAATGAAAGAATTTTATCCCAGAACCTTTCAAAAATCGGTTGGTACAACCAACTGCACAACAACTAATAGGCATAGCTACTTTTAAAAACAAAACAACGTAAGACAGTTTCAAGCGGCTTCTCAATGTTTATGTTTTGCCAACCAAAATGGCGGATATAAAAAACTTTATAATGGTCACGTGACCGGCTAACTAATAGAAAGGTCTATCATAAATAAACTTTTTATGTCCTCATTTGGCCCATTTTGTAATTACGTAATTACTACGACGTTAAATGCATTATTTTAACATTGCATCATTTGTTCTTAAAATTACTCGACTTTTGTTTTCAAAATTGTTTGTATTTATTGTCAGCAACCTTGTCCCAGGCTGATCAATAAAATAGTCTTGTGAATGAGGGTTCCTTAAACGCATTATGTCACATGCACATATTATCGACCAATTGCATGACAGAATACTGAGCTGACGCGAACTTTTTGTTACGGTTAATTTTAATAAAAAGTCTTTCATAAAAGTATCTTCAGAAGTCAGCACGCACATTTGCAAGTTGGTAATTCATATAACCTTTTATTGTTATTTTCTTTGTTTAGAAGTTAGTTCAGAAATTTAAAAGATGGTAAAATGAAGGTAAATTATTTTGTTGCAAAGAGAAAAACTGAGTCACCCCAGAAATAACAAATATGTTCGGCGAAAGTCTGATCTTCCTGCTTCTTTACCTAAAGACGACTAATAAATAAAGTAAATAAATGAATAAATAAGCATGTAAATGTTAAAAATGGTTTACTTGCATATCAAGTAGGAACCTACATCGATAACTGCACAACATAAAAGATGACTTGTATACTTGCTATAATCATGTGTAGGTAGCAAACGTCTATACAGAACAGCCTAGTCACTTAACACTTAACACTTAACACTCCTCCAAAACCTTGCTTATTCCGATTTAGTACTCTGTTATCAGTCTTGGGTCATTTCTATGGCCAGAGATATGCAAGCTCATAGGAGTGGCTAGCTTTTTGACTTTTGTACTAGTGGTGGTTGCAACTAGAGAACACATTTATTATTTTAAATAAAATAAGGTGTGGGTGATTGCCTCATTTGTAGCTAGAAGAAGAAATTCTGTGAAGGTTTTTACTATATGATTATTAATATATAGCTAGCTAGCAAACTGCTAACAAAAAATGTTACACTATACATTATAGCAAGTTACTGGTCATGCCTTAGGAAGACGGAAACCCTATTTTTGTAGCATGTATTTTGTATTAGATGAATGTGAGATTTTGTAATTTGTAACAAAATTACTCCCCACTTTACAAAACATTAATTGAAACGATTGTTGAACCATGGTAAGTATTTGCTATTTAATTATGGTGGGAGAATTAAAATTATTCCTCTCATCTTCTGGTATATATATAAGGTGATAATTTCTATATGAGGAGCGTAAAGTTCTATCTGTATTGAATGTTAATATAAGTTGCATACATTTTAGCCTGTGCTCTAAACAACCGAATATCCACGGAGTTAGAAGGGGAAACGTCCATTGGCTATTGCCTCAAACATGCTCTCGATAGAAACGATGGCGGTGGAAGAAAATCAACACCAGTCTGTGGCTCTCTCCGATTTAACAACTTGATATAGGACGTATTGTTAAGTGCATTTGTTGGTGCTTTACGTCATTAATTAACTAACTTCAATTAATTGTTTATATAAAATATGGGTTCTTGTGATATTATGGAAGATAATAAAAAATGTAACTACAATCTCTTACTTAACCAAATAATATATTTTCCAAATTATATATCTCCACAACACATAGATAAATAAACAAGATATAGTCAAAGCCTTAAAATCTCAAGTTTATAACCGGCCTCGTTTCCATGTAAAACCTTGTTTTTAAGTTGCTATAAATGTTTATCTAATTATTGGGTGATACTAAAGCTTAATTTCCACATCCCACTTTGTCGCGCAACATTGTTTTCTTGATTCTGATTGACTTAGCAGTAAATATCGTCACAAAATAGGATTTAGTTTAATCTATTTTTATCCAGCCTCTTGATCGACTTTGTTTACGACCACATTCACAGAGGCTTTTTTCCTTAACATGGTGGACGGCCTCCATGTAGAAAAGGAAGAAAGTCACTGAGAACGAGGCTGTATTTGTTTGACGTCACTTAAATGGCCAAAACTGACGTTTTTTTCAACGGTCAGCAAATGTCTGCAAGTAGAGATAGCAGCAAGATCGCTCCGTGAGAAGCCATGTTCTATTCTTGAAATATTTGTTGAGTCTCACCATTGAACGAATCATCTAATATTTACGAATTGTTGACTGGTTGTGTGTTAACACCGGCCTTGATGACCTTGTAAGTCTGGATTTTGTTTCGCTCGTCTACAATATTTGTCAAATCTTTCTCTGTGCTGAGTTTTGATCTACTACATTGTTCAGCAGGCTGCTTCAGATTTACAGGATGCATGAAGATAACATTGATACGATGTGATGTTTAGGAACCAGTTAGTGTATCATATTTGAAGTCATCGTTATGCATGATTACTGCACTTGGAACATCGCTTGCAATCTCTCCAGGAAACTTAGCATTTTTTTCAATATCATGCTTAGCCCAAGTGCCGTAATGGTTGTTAACAACAATTTCTCGACAACTAGTTAAACCATACAGTGTCATTGATATTTTAATGTCCAACATGGATTGTTTTACTTGTGTATGCTTTCATAAGCGGTGCAAGCATCACAAGTTGTGGATCTTTGGCATGATTGTCTGAGTTAATTCTGAATTTGTTAAGAACAGAAGACTGCTAAGCGAAGTGGTGGTATTGATGATCGTTTCGCAAAACTTCACGGTAAAGTCGTGTGTTATTTTGGCTAGTTTTTGTGCAGTACCGAACAGCATCCCTTCCGTTTTCCCTTTTTTCCGATAAATAATAAGTTCATTATCATTCAACCATTTTGCAATATTAGCAAGATCATGATCTAGACTGTTTTCGATAACAACAAGATCGTTATCCGCAATGTAGATAACAGTATCGTCAGCATATTTGATTATTTTGCATTTCTTTATAATCGGGACTATACCGTTAAAATGCATGATAAATAACAGAGGCCCCAAAATGGACCCCTGTGGGACGCCACAGAACACAGGTTGTCGGCTTGAGATTTTACCATCGAAACTAACTGTTTGCGATCGTGCGAACAAATAGTCAATGATCCACTCGCGGGAAATACCATCGATCCCATACGTAGGTAATTTTGCTGCGATAGAAGCATGGATAATGGTATCAAATGCCTTACTAAGGTATATTTACAATATTTTGATTTATATTATTTATTATTTTTTCAAATATTTTGCTAAGAATGTTTGTAATAAAAATACCTCTTTTTTATGTCTCTTATCACCTTTGTTTTTATAAATAGACTTGATCTTCATTTCTTTCCATCTATTCGGTATACTTAGAATTGTTACAAATATATTTAGTAGTATTAACAGACTTTGTCGTAAGTCTTCGCCACTGAATATAACAAATTCCAATTTTGAATCCATTTATGGCTGCTGCTTTCTTTGTTGGTAATTTTGTTATAACTTTCTCTAACTCTTCTTTGTTTATTGGATGGTATTCTTTAATACTTGCACATTTGTTTAGGAGACTTGTTTTACTTGTTATTTCCTGCTCTTGGATTTTTGGTCATAATTCTCTGCCTCTGGTAATTTTAAAAGTAGTTTAAACCAATCTTAATTTACAATACTCTTTACTTTTTTTGTATGTATCCCTATCTACCTTTTCTGGAAATATGTTTTTGCTAATCCCATTACTTTATTTTCTCACTTTTCATATATTAAATTTAAATCCGAGTTTGTATTGACAATATCTTGTTTATTATCCATAGGGATCTTTCTATTTCATTTGTTCTGAATAATTCCATGGATGATTTATATATTTGTTCTTTAATTTTTACTGATACTAATTTAGAATTTGATCTGTTTCATTTATACATATTATTGTTGGCCATCACTTCTTGTGAGTAATTGTTTACTGTATATATATTTTTTTTTTCGGTGTATGATCGGTACATTATTGGCGCCGGTCGATTTTGTTCCATGTTTTTGGGGTGTTGTTGTGCTATTTCTGATTTTTGGACTTGTTGGTTTCGTTTCATCTGATGTATTAGGGTGTTTAACGTTTCTCCTAAAAAAACTATTTTGCTCGTAAATTCTTTTCTAATTTGTGTTAATCTTTGGTTAATATTCATGATACAAACATCGTTATAAGGCTTTCAGAGAGATGGGAATTTGATAGAGATTATAAAAATAGTACCGTCCTATGTAAGGCACATATAGCATATCGAGAAAGCTAATGCTCAGTTCTTTCATCTGTGTTGGTTCCACAACTATAGACGGGATTAAATTATGATATTTTTGTTCTCCTACGTTGCTAAAACCAAACTGTTAGTCTTGGTATAATTTTACATCCTATGGGTGTTGTATTATAAACTTAGTAGCATCAGCTGATTGTGTGTAAGTTAGAGGTATAAGGTTGAATGAAAGTGTTCATAAATATTAACCCTTTAATGCATTGTGTACATGGCATCAGTAGTCTCATATACTTTATATAACCTGTTTATTTGCGGTGTTGCGATTCTTCTTCTGCTGTTCCGCGGCACAGTAAAGCCAAATTTTGCACTTTTTAGCTTTATTCCGTCTTAACCCTATTCAGCCTCGGGGGGATCCGCCCCCTCTCGGTTTTTTAGTATAACTTTTGGAACCACTGGTGCAAATGGGCCGAAATTTGGTGATTCTTCCTAAAATCTATTTAGAAACAAGTGATGAAAATTTTTTAGTATTTGGAATAACGTTTCTTCCGTTGGGATTAGATCCTCATGCTATTATATACGTTGGAAAGATAATTTTGTTTGGAAATCAGAAATAGTACTCAAATAAGCTATTTAAAGTCGGTTTCAAATTTCTTCGTGATAAATAGGGAAAAATGTATTTGATGACGCCATCAGCACAGTGATGACGTCATCAAGATAATATTTTGCCAAACGTTTTGTATTGCCCCCAAGTATTTATGCGCCAAGTTATATTGTTATTGCATGTCTATATAAAAAATTATGGAGGGGGGGGGGGGGCGCGAAATCCCCCCTAGTCCTGAACCGCCTAAGAAAGCCTAGGCTGAATAGGTTTATCGTTAGCCTGATGATTATATAGTAGGCTGAAGTCCAGAAAAGAGCACAAGTTTATGTATGATATGCGTATTTGTGTCACTGGTGATTATATACAAGACTAGCTTCCCAAAACTACTTAATATGCTGCCTTAAAAACCTCATGGTATGCAATTCCTGGGTAGCAGGCAGCACATGTGCAAAAGCAACGGAGACTGAAACGCACAATTCTGGCTTATAGAGATCTTACCTCACTTATCTCAGACAAAACCAAAATAGTATCCAGAACTGTGGATTTGCTACAATGTAGGACAATCAACATTTAGAGGGTGTTGTGGATCTAATAATTTGAAACCATCTAAAAATACGGGAAGTAGACCTTCCATATCCCCAACAATGCGAGAGCGAGAACCATCCCTAAATATTGAGTTATACTTCATACTATAAGATTGCACTTCACTTTTGTCGATCTATCTAAGAACGACACATTTTTAATATATTTATAATTCCCAAATGTCCAAAACAACGATATTTTTAATTCACAAAGGTGAATAGTCAGGAAATCTTAGCTGGTTCCAATTTGTTAGATCCACTGTATGTTATCTTCATCAATGCATCTACCATCTAACTTACTTCGCTGGTGTAAGCGAAGTCTAAAACTAAAATTAACATTTTACATATGCATTCACACAAATGTTGTCATAACGTTTGATAAAATTAACGTTTTTTAATTATGCACGTTCTCTTGGCATTAAAAATCTAGCAAAGATAAATAAAAATAAATAAATAAATAAAAATGAAAGTAGAAGTAGAAATGGAAGTTCTTGAAAAACTATATATAGATTATTTAAACAACAATGGTGCTATTTTCTATTGTTATCAAGTAAAACGTCCATAAACAAATTTCCAGGGTTTAAAAAGCATTATCAAGATTTATAAGCAGTTATCTCCGAAAGTCTTTAGAATTTTACTATGTTCAAGCGAGGGAGGGAAATTTGGCTGTGGCACGCCTCAGCGTTATCACGAGAAACTACGAATAGTTTCCTCGTTTCGTTATCTTTTTATAAGGTCCTACAATATGCGCAGGCTAGTGCTAGTCGCCTTTGATCAACCATGTGCTAAACCAACGAGGCTTCAGAACCTAAGTATTAGCTAGATTTTATGTACTTGTCTTTTTAAAAGCGTTTTTTATAGCAAAATAAATTTATAATTTTTGAAACTAACTAATTTTGAAACTTGGCTGTTCATTTCAAATTAAATTTTACCTGTTTCGGTCCCTTTGCCTAAGGTAGCTATTTTTGCAATCTCCTTGTGTCACATAGATATTCGAAATATCTTCTACCAATACTGGAAGAGTTTATGCAAATTAGTGGAAATCACAAAACAACAAAATACGTAGTGGTTGAATTTGTAAATGTTACGTATAAATCAAAGCTATAGCGATAGGTCGATCTTGTGTGAAGACAGAAATTCGGGAATCACCTATAATTTGGGATATCTTTGAAACTATATAGTCTTGATGGGAGTTAAAGTGGAAATACACTATTTTACAATCTCAAACGCAATAAATGATTGAAGAAACTCTTCCTTAAGCTAAGCTGAAAAATATTTATAAAGATTTTGACTAGAGAAAAAGGTTATAACTTATATTGTTAAAGCGGTTGCATCACAAGATCGTGTACGTATAAACGGATTGTGTAGGAAGGGGTCTATAAACAGGCTACTTCATCTCTAGATTAAGAAATGAGTTTTTTGAGCTTGTTCTGACATCTTTAACAAAAAAACATTAGTAGGACTCCCTTCCCAGTTGATACGGGCCTGCTGTGAAAATATTGCCAAACACACAAAGAAACCATTTATTAAGAAAAGTGACATTATTACGAGGAGAGATTTTTAAACTAGGCCATGACGTATTACATTATTACACATAATTTCAGATCAACTTCAATGCACATCGCAGTACACAACATAATCTTTTTAATTGGTTCCTCGATTTGCAACACAAACTATTTTTCTACGCACAACTTTGGTCTATATGTGACGCTAGGTCAGTCTACGAAAAGAGGAGCATGGTTTTATTTTCACGCATCTGAGATTTCAAATTGATATTTTAAAAACCTATAAGGCTCTATGTCCTTTTCCGACTCTACTAGATGTGGATCGGGAAAATGGTTTTCACATTTAGACTTGACTTCTTCATCCATGACCAATTCTAAATCAACCTCAAGTAAATCGGAAACTTCGGTTGATCTCTAGAAATATTAGATCCTCTATGTGTACCACCATACTGTTCCGGAAAAGAAAACAAATGGTCTGGTTTACCAGTTGGAATTTTTAAAGTTTCTTACTCCTTTATACTGTGTACATTCCAATATTTCACAAAAATATCACACTCTCTTTGTACTATTGGGATGAATACATATGCCAGCAGTTGTCTTTCCAACAAATTGTGAGGGTTATACTCTGAACCCCTTAATAGGCAACTTTAAAAATTTTCTCTAAGCGTTCATGCAAATCACGCCACCAACGCTCAATTTTATTCGTAGTTGATGGTCCAAAAATAATTGACTCGTGGGACCATCCATTAAATCTAACTTACCAGTAAGATAAGCGTGCAATGTTGTCATTTTACCGGTTTCGGTCCCTTTGTCTATTCTAAGGTGTTTCGGCAAATCGCTAGTGTCACAGAGATACTCCAAATATCTTCTGCCAATAATGGAAGAGTTCGAATTAGACTGGCCCACAAATAAAAACAATATTTTACGAGAGAAAGTATCAATACGGCCATATACTCCCAATGGAAACGTCCAATTTTGGTAGCCACATAATTTATCGTGCCCATCAAGTGAGACAACAAGGAGTGGACCATCAGATGTGAAAGGTTGTTTTGTTTTCTTGTTTTCTTATTAACTGTCCGTTCTTCTAGTCCTTCTGGATGAACATCAGCCATAACCTTCTATACAAGATCTCTTGGAACGTGAATTCCATGTTCTGTTCTGAGTTTTTGGTTCATTGCTCTATAACCAAGTAACTGTCCCGGGCCCTCGATTTCCTTTTCTACTGCATTACGCACAGTTGTAAGATTTGTTTTGTAATCAATAAAATAAATGGAAAATGGCGAAGTTGTCTGTCTAATGTAGATAAACTCCAAGGGTAAAAGGGATAATCTCTGCTCACAAAGTCAATAATTTCCGACCTGTTTAAGTTTTGTGAGACATATTTTTTTAAATCTTGTTCTAAATCTTCATTTTCTTTCCAATCGTTGCTAGCTGTCATATTTACAGGCCTAAAGCATTTAGATATATTTTTATTATTATTATTTTATCAGAGCAGTTTAAAGGTTAGTGTCAAAAGGAAACACAAAACACTAACATGTTCTCTTATTTATGGTTTTAGGTAAAATTATATTCATATTAGGAGGAAGTCGTTTGTTTCTAGGGGCTGACTTTTTACGAAGATTACCTGATTTTTGAAGACATGTCTCCAAAAAATATTACAAAATATAAACCCCACAAAAAGGTGTACAGACGAACAGAAAATAAATCCTCATTAGATAAAAATAAAAACATTTGATGAATGAGTAGGACTAAGCTCATTTATCTTATCTTCAAAACATGTCAAAATTATAGACCTTTCCCGACTAAAATTTTCCACAGATTTTTTTTTTTAAATCCAGATTTGAGGCCGCATTCGAATTCCTCGTTATAAGGTAGGTTTTATTGAAAATTCAAGTAGAAAAGTTCTTTCAGTTATGGTCCGTCAACGATCAAAACATACTCAACGTAAAACCTTTTTTCAAATTGCTATATAAACTAAACTACACGCTGTTTTTATTATAAGAAATAGCTTTATAAGAAACAGTACCGACATTCAGCCAAAAAATAAGAAACACAGAACTGAGATTTGTAAACAATAAAAAACAGTCATGTTTCATGTTTCATTTTTCATTTTCTTTTCAGGTTTATATAAATGTTAATGAATTAGTTGAAAAGTAGAAAAAACAAAGCGGAAATACAGATGCATGTGTGAGCAATCACAATGCATTGTTAAATATCACTGTAATATTTAAGTAACAAATAAGAAACTAGAGTTCTAAAACATTGGTAAAAAATAAGAAACTCCAGTTCCCACTCAAACCCTAAGTTTCTTATACAAAAAAAACGCGGAATTATAGCAAAATACTTTTAGGAATTTTTAACAATGGCGGTAGCTAACGTAAAAAATAAATCCCTGTAAAATATTTATTCGCTATTTTGTGTTTGCCAGGGGGTAAATTATTGCAAATAATTAAGGTAAACAGGTAAAAGTTGACTGTTCACACTGGTTCTTCATAAAATTCATAAAGGTTTCTAATATGAGGTTTAAGATAAACATACTTATGCAATAACTTTCTGCGAGCCAAAAGATGGCATTTAACAAGAATTCAGTTGCGTTTAATTGGTTAAAACGAAATGCAAGTAAATTCAAAATAATATTTTCGCGTATATTTAATTCCGATTTAGATCGGATTCTACATAGTTCTCTAGCTTCATAAGCTTTTTTCTATTTCATAAATATACATAAAATCAATCATCAAGTAATAGGCATCACACAGGAATGAAAAACAGTTGTCAAAAACCTTTGTTGGTAATTTAATTACCTCCCCCCCCAAAAAAAAAAACCTCTTATATACTATCTACCGACCAATAAATATCAATGAAATAACTTCAAATGCGGAAAAAACATAACACGGAATAAACATAACATGATAAATAAAATGCAAAGAATGTAAACATGAGATTGCAAATATAAACATATCCATTATCATTACGACTTTCGAAAGCAGCCAACGGAGGTGTTCTAGGAAACAGGTGTTCTGGAGGTGTGCCAGTCCTCGCAAATTTCCTGGAAAAATGAGGTGTTTTAAGAGATAGAGAAGCATTTCCTGAGAAAAAGAGGTGTTCTAAGGAAATCTAAATTTTTCTCTTATTTGAATCAAGAACGTACTTCATGGCAGTTAGGAAGAACACCTATTTTCTTAGAACAGCTCTGCTGGCTGCTTATGGACTTTGGTGCTAGTTTGAAGCATGCTGTACAAAGTGCTATGCTTCAGGAAGTTACAAGTAACAAAATATCTGACTCCTTAACGACATCAAACTATTTTCCATATATCTCAAGTACACTTTATGGAGATAAACTATAGTTTTAAGTAGCATGCGTTAACAAAACAAATGAAATGAAATTCACTGTGATAAATAACTTATAATAAAAACGTAACAAAAACAATTAAAGTGAAGAACAACATCATTAATATGAAAGCTATTATTTGTCTAACTTCTCAAAACTATTTGAAAGGCTGTTACATGATCAAATCGATATTTTTATGAATACGAAATTCTCAAAATATCTCACTGGGTTTCGTAAAAGCCATAATACCCAACATGCACTTTTGAACATGATTGAGACCTGAAGATCTATAATAAATAGTGGATGCAAAATTGGAG
>JANTOQ010158703.1:10558-21847 GCA_027564595.1 Bythotiara depressa | reverse complement strand
AGGTTTACCTGTATTTTGTAGAGTATCACAAAGGTCGTTAAACAAGTTTAATTCTCCAATGGTTATGTAAGGTAAATATATTATGTTCCTTAATAGCTAATCCACGCTCTGTTCTAACATATGACGTTTTATATTAATGTTTTAATCGTTGATACGGTTTTAATACATAAGAACATTGCTAGTGGTTCCTATTCAAAATTAATTATTATCATAACCTCTTAGGGGCATGCAGTTCTATACATACTGATGTAAGGGAACACATCAAAAGGATTTACATATGTCATAGTTACTCTAAATATAGAAACCTAATTTTGTAAATGTAGAATCATATTTTATCTACAAACAAAACAAAACTTTGTTTTAATTTTTTTTAATGCGAAAACGATGGTCTCACTGGATCAGGCTCAAAAACCTCCTAGAACGACGCTCTCAGACGGGATTAACGGGCTCAAACTGTATATAAAAATAGCAACATGTAATAGTTTTTCTAAATATTGAAACACTATTTTGTAAAGATAGTAATTAGTATAACTTGAGACACGGTTATTGATCTTAAAATGCAAATATAAGTATATTTTCATGAAGGACTTAGTAATGCTGCTTCCGATGCCTAATAAGAAAAGGAACAACACCAAAAAGGTAGCGAGTAGATTAATGTTCCTAAAATGATTTGTTTTAAGCAAGCTCACTTTGGAAATCTCTCTTTTCTCATCACTTACTTTCATACTTTATTTTACGTATCTTGAACATTTCCTACTTCGTTGCCCTATGTGCTCCAAACAAAACATCTTCTTTTTGATGATCTCCGTCAAATATAAATTTATTTTTTACTATACAGTGATTATTCTCTTACTAACTTTTTTCTTTATGGGAATGATAACCTTACTGATATTTTTAATGGAAAAATTATTCTTGCTGTCATCAAATATTTGATAACATCACAAAATTTTAAAGAACCGTTATTTTAAAATTGCACTACTCCGCGCTCGAGCCATTTACATATTTATTTTTCTAAATATTTCCCTACTTAATGTCAGACTGTAAATTCCCTGACGATATCACATTTTGGGCCTTGCTGGGGTTACTGTCTTATATGATTGTTATTTGTGCTGAATCGGTATTTGATCTCTTTTTTTGTTAGTTTTTTGTTTTTGTTTTTGTTTAGTGTGTCACTAATATAATTTCTTATTTTTGAACAGAACAAAAAATTATGCAGGTAAAGAATACCAGTTTGGACTTACTACGTAGCTACTAATGCTGCTGGTGATTTTATACTTATATCTTACCACGCATTCTCGGTTGCCAAAAATAGTGTTCAGTATTGGCATATGTCTAACAATGTCGTCCCGTATTAAGGATACGGCCTTACACAATTTATCTGCAGCTAGAGAATTGAAGATATAATTTTATATGTGCTCTAGTGTATCTCCGAGGCCGTTAATGCTTCTTGAATAAAGGAACTGGATATTATCATTATTCTCTCTACTATATATTTTATTACAAATGCTCAATTTATGAGATTTTTTGGTATATGCCAGAACCAACATTTGGCCATTTTTAGATGAAATATACAATATTTCCTAATGTTATCTGATGCGTACTTGCTATTTGTTTATTTAGCTCACCAACAAAGTTGGTTTGAAAAAGGTATTGTTATGTTATTCTACTGTCGGATATATATATATGCGTAGATATTGTAAGCCTGTAAAATATGAAACGTATATGTACATGTCTTCTATTGGGTTGTTTTAATCGCAGCCTTATATCTCAGCACCGATCGAGTTACAAAGTCTATGCTTAAGTTTATTTGGGCGAAACCCGGTCGCGTGCTTTCATTCACTTACTCGCTTTTATTGTTTTCCTAACTGTTGATCTTTATAAGATGACGATATTATTTTTCATAACTATATGTGTTTCATTTCACCGTATAGGGAATCATTTAACTCCTTGACATTATAAATGTAGCATATCGTTTATGTTATGGATAAACATTTTTCTCTCAAACATTTACAAAATACTACTTTAAAAATGCGACTTACCGTTAACTTAATAGATATTTTAAAATATAACTATTTTGCTAGGAATGTGTAAATATATCCTACAACATTGTTATAAACTTGTGATTTCGTTTAAATTTTGATGTTGCTATATACTTATGACGGTTGCAATTTAATATCGTTTGTAGTATCTATTTTTAGGTATTTATATCAGCCTCGTTGATCCAAGTATTAGTGTTCCCAATGTACCCCAACATAGCAAGTATTCATAACCGGTATGTTAATAATGACAATACAGTATCCTGTTTTGTGGAGCTGTGACACAGTGGTGACCGAGTTGAACTTACAATTCAAAGAGTTCTTGTTCGGCTACCATCCACGCCACAGAAACATGGGTCATATTTACATGTTTGTGTGCGCCACAAGAGATGCCTATAATGCGACATGTCAATGTACACCTATCGTGCTGTATAATGTTCGTGGGAAATAAACAAACAAACAAACAAACAAAAACAGTATCGTCCTTACACGGTAGCAGTAACCGATAGTTAATTCCCTCTGGGTACGGAGTTGGAAAAACAGTTCTGTATGTGCGAGCCTTATTATTTCTTTGTAAACATTTAAAAGCATTTAAAAACTGTCAATAGAAATGCAGTTCAACATTTACAACATACTAATGAATGTAGGTTTTATTATCCTGCATTGGAACAACGTTACCATTTACCATTGTAATTACAAGAAGATTCAAAATTGCATAATCGTTCATAAAGTACAGCTTTTGTTTTGATAGATAGGTTCTTTAATCATTTCTCAGTTCTCTGAAGAGAAAATGAAAAATGCCTCCCATTTTAACCCTATTCAGCCACGGGGGAGAAATATATGTTGAACCACTGCTGCAAAACGGCTGAAACTTTGTGACTGCTTCTAAAATTTATTTGGGAAAAAAATGATGAAAAAAATTTTTTATTTGGAATAATGGTTCTTACCTTAGGATTAGATCCTCAGCAGGTAGTGAAAATTATTTTTTCGATGTCGTGATATTATATACCTTTGGAAAGAAAGGTTTGTTTGGAGATCAGAAATTATAGTCAAATAAGCTAATTCTATTTGATAAAACACACCCAGGCTTATTTAAAACATTTAAAGTAGGTCTCAACTTTCTTGGTGACAAATAGACAAAATAGTGTTTGTTTGATAACGTCATCAGAACGTCATTGACGTCATTGACGTCATCAAAATAAGTTTTCAGCCAAACGTTTTGTATTGCCCCCAAGTATGTATGTGCCAAGTTTTATTGTTATTGCATGTCTATATCAAACGTTATGGAGGCTGGGAGAAACCCCCCCCCCCTTCCCCTAGTCCTGAACCGTCCCCAAAATCCTATGGTGAATAGGGTTAAGGTGAAGCAATTAAATAAATATCCAAACTATAGTATCACAGCATAGATAGGCGTATTATTGGCGTATTACTGGCGTATTATTATAGGCGTATTATAGGCGTATTATTGTCATTAAGCAGAATATATTATACTATTAAAACATTGTACACATTTCTATAGATCAGGAGGTTAATTTCATGGGGCTTTCGGTGGATAAACTTGAAGATTAATTTATTGTTTTAGGATGCAGTTATGGGTGATGTTGTGTATGTTACTAATCATCACGCGTTGCAGTATGACAGCAACTAGTTTATCAAGAAATGTCATGCTAAACAACTCAGTTGCACCTACATTATATGGATCAGCTATTGGATTGGCATCAACAGCAACAGCAGTTGCAAAGTATGTGGCAAAATTTATATTTTATCCACCGTCCTTTACATCATCGAAAGTATACAACAGAGCTCTTCTAACAATAGGTGTTTTCATCACGTACGTTCTTAGCAAGACTTTAGAACTCCAGTATCTCCACTGGAACATTATATTTCCCAGGAATACACATGAGTTATCTCTCTTAGAGCAAGCTCACTTTACTAGAACATAAAATAATCTGACAGCATAGACACATCTATAGTATGCCTGTATACTAAATTAACTTCGTTTGATTCCTTCACCTGATCAACATAACACCACATAACATTATTTTACCGTTTATGTCTGCTATCAGGAACGCTCACACAAAACACAATTCTGTTTAAGGCTGTAATCGAGATATATATCAAATTGTAAAGAGTTTTGTCAATACGTTTCTAGTTCCAATAGCTATCTGACTCAGGTCATATAGCTTTTTACATTTGTGTACTACCAGATCTGTAGAATGCAACAGATAGATATATAGATCTGAACAATATTTGAAGTCATGTCTAATATTTTACGGTATTTCCCGGAATTCCTTGGACATAATCATATCCTTATAATATGTAAACAAAATGAAGAAACATTTTAACAAATGGTGACAACACAAATGTCCAATGGTTTTTCATCAACCAGATATTAGAGAGTACTTAAGACAAACAAACTATTCCAAGCAATTCAAAGCAAATTGTATTCTATTTCAAAATCCTTATCTTTGACATTTCTTTAAGTACTACCATGTACGCAGTGACAAAGAATGTAAAATACTGTGGGTATGTGACAAATAATCTCTAGTTACTTCACTATGAGAAACATTTTGCTGAACATTGATAATTTTCCATTGAAGAAATACATACAAAAAATTAATTTGCTTTAGGTGGAAAATGTAGGATACATATATCATTTTTCCATCTCGTTTATTGTGTATTTTAACAAAGATGATTACTAAAATTTCAGCAAACTTAGAATCTAATTTGAAAATATTTAAATAGGCTCGTGGCTGTATATAACATAAAGTTAATTAGATTAATCAAAATTAAATAACTTCTTTGTTTCAGGAACGGATAAAAGATGCGAAGAAAATTTAAGTTTTCTCTGTACGGTAAAATCTCGAAATATCACTGTAATTTGAGCTCCATTTTCAGCTACGGGCTACAAAAAACCGAAACAATACTTTTAAAAATCAGTAATCATTCAAGATCAAAACCATGTCGGGGAAGTTTTTGTTTTTACATTGTTCGTTTTTTTTTCGTCGTGTAAAGACTATAAACATGGGTAATGTAAGGAATATTAGTTTTTATTTCATCATAAATATCTAACAGGCGTTTTATTAGAAAAATCCGTACACATTTTTTTAGAACGACTTCTGGATTATGTTGATGTATTTTTTATTTGAAAAATATAATCGTCCCAGCACTTGGAGCTCATTTCATGAAACGACAAAAACATCGTTTTCTCTCTCGATAACTAAAAACGCAAGCTTATTGCTTAGGTTGCTTAGAGGGACAATTTATTAAGCTTTCAGAAGATATATACTTTTATACATAAATTATTTGAAGAAAAGGAGATATTTAGGAAATACTGAACATGTGTAGCGAAAGTTTCAAGTATCCTTAATATTCCCAAAACACATTTTTGTTGTTAAGAAACTGAAATATTCATATATGAACAATCACTACCACAACAACAATCTAACCCTATTAACGTGGGGATTTTTCTATGTTGTATCTGTGGGGAAAGTCTTCATGCCCCCTACTGTAACTTCTGGACCAGCCATTCAATTTCCATTATACTTTGCGACTATAGTCACAGTTATTGTCAATATCTTTGTGTAAAAAAAAAGTCGTAAAAATCCTGTATCCATGCTGTAATGTCATAATCAGTTAAAGGATCAAACAGTTTTGACAAAAATGAACAACATTTACTTGGTCTGTAAATTATAATTATTGGTAACGATTAGGACTAGTAAATTACTTATATAAAAGAACAAAGTTACTTAGAAAATATTAATAATTTTTAAATATAACACTCCTCCTACCCCCGCAAAGAAAGTAATTATTTGGAAAATTTAAAAAATTTGGAAGACGTGGATTTTACATTTTCACAATGGGTATAGAATATTGGAAAAAGTCATAGATTTCCAACTTAAAAGAACTGCTAGAAACAAAGTTATGGCCAATTAAAGATTGAGGGAATTATGGCCTCCCGCCACACTTAATGAATAGAAGCTTTTCGTTTTCGTTACTGTCGTCGTTGTCTCCTACCTTTTCAATGTTAATAGGAAAAATACTCCCCCAAAATTGATCTTTTGTTCAAAGATATCCTCAGGACAGCACTCGCTAGAAACATAAAGCTCGGTGTGTTTCTTTACGTTGATACATTTAATGTTCTGAACCTAAACACTTTTATTGTTCTACGTGAAGATGCAGAGGGGTGCTTTCGTCTATTTTATCCCAAGTCCCATATTTTATGTTGATATTATGCAATTTCCGTTTTTCTTATTCTACAGAATTTTAGTTCAGAGCATCTACAAGAAGAAGAACAAAAAACATACAAAGTTTCATGTCATAAGGTTTTACCATTCCTCAGTTAGCGTTGTTCAAATTTAGAAATGCATTGTTTTGAGAAAAACACCTTTAATCAATCATGTAAATCTTGCCGCTATTTGGTATATAAGTTGTGCAAGATAGCAGATACTATAATGCTTGTGGGACAACACAAAAAATTGAAATGTATGCAAACTTGGTAAGATAAGATATAAAGATACCGTCATCAAAATATAATTATTGGCCACAACTTTCGTGACGTCATAACGTTCACTCGCTTCTGCAAATGTTTCCTTCAAAAATGTACTTTACAATGTCCGACTGCGCGAGTTCCCCTTTTTAAATGATTCTGTATTGTTGTTCTATTTTCAGTTACTTGTAATAATATTTGTACCCATTTTGAAGTAAAGGTTTGAAGGAAGTAAAGCCAGTATTGAAATAACGAGACAATCAAATGAACAATCAGTACCTTCGTAATAGTTGCTTCTGCTTCGAAATAGTTAATACAGACTTTTAAAATATGGTTGCAGTTTCCGCCAACAATATTTTTATCCCTCGCTTAATCACCCACATATCTTATGGTAAGCTTTGAAATTCTCACTAGTCGTTACCAAATTCTGCATACCTGTTTGAAATTTTTAGTTTCCTCAAACGTTAATTTTTCTGATTTTTCTTACAGTTTATTTATTATATTCTGCATTAAAAGAGAAGTGTACAATTGTAAATTCAATACAAAATGTCCACATCGATGTTTCCCTTTCAATGCATGGAAGATATACAACCATTCTCATAAGTTTTAAAATTCCCCAGATTGTACCACCTTTTCAGGCTGGTAACCTTGTTCTTGAAGCGTTTTAAAACAAAAAGTATCGGCGTAGCTGTGGATGTGAAATATTGTATGAACAACAATAAAAGGTTTCCTCATTTCTGTACTCTTATAAGGTTTATCACTAGACAAGCTTTAATAAGGTTGCATTAGATTGAACAAAGACTAAACTTAGTCCGTTGTCGAACTGTGCCAAGAAAGCGAAAAGGCGTAATCGCCTACGATCCTAAGTGAAGTAAGTGTGACAGTATATGAGAAGCACATTTACTTGGTCATGCAATGCTAGTGGGTTAAAAGGTCTCACTATATTATGTAAATAATCGTTGTTTTGCACGATTTTGCATGATCTCATCGAAAATAAATCCAGTAGTCCGGGTTAAAAAACGGACCTAAAGGTGGGTTTCCAGAAAGCGGATTGGCGCGAATCTAATTTTTTAGGCATGATATGAGTACCTTGTAAAAGAGTAGTCGTTTATTCTTAATCAAAAAAGTTATGACAATAATATTATTATTAATATTATTATTATTAAGTGACAGAATGAAGTAGATGTTTGGGGTTCGTAAAATTTATTCGGAATACAAGGAGAGACTGCTTTTTATATGCATTATTTGCAAGTAAAGCATGAAACAGATATATTATTTTGTAAACTTTGAAAACTCGCCATGTTCAACTTCTTGTTTCACATTTTAACATGAAAATGTTATGCTTGTGAAATTGTTCTTGTTCTCAAATGTTTCGTTATTCTGAATTTTGATTAGTCGTTATTATATTTTCGAATCAATTCGATGAAAAAATTTGAAATGTTTTAACTCTATTAGGCGAAAAGTTTTCAAAGAGAATTCTTTACGAATTATTTGGCAATAATTTCTTGTCCAATCACAATTCAGAAAGAAAGTGATCATGCATTGCGCTATGTTTTTCCTAATGGAAACCCGCCTTAAGAAAAGATATAGGAATGCAGACTCGAACTACGTTTATGTCAGATTTATAACATTCTTTTGAAATCCTCCAATAATTATTGTGTTGTCAAACAGTTTATATCTCTATATTAAAATATCGTTGTTTGAAGTGTTTCCTGAAACATTTGTGTTCGATTGAATATCAAGTTCATATTGCCATACCGTATTTTCCATGTTTGAAACACAGTCTTATGTTTCTAATGAAATACGGTTGCCAGCTGTGTGAACCTGAGCATGAATTTTGTACATATGACAATTGTTTCAACAATAATATAATCTTCGTACATTGTCCTAAAATGTCTTTCTAAAAATCAGAATGGACATCTTTCAGATCAACAGCAGGTGTTAGTAGGCTCTTGTTATTTATTTACATCCACATATATATAGGGATCTATCAATTTTCAAGCGCGCAGTGCTTCTTGTTATTTGTTGTTGAGCGTATAATATCGTAGGCATTTATTGAGAAAACTTTTTCTTGACACAAAATAAAAGTTTATCTCTTGTTTACAGTCGACGTTTTCCACTGAGTTGCTTTTAATAATTCGACAGTTATTCAAAATGGCTTCCAAAACCTGTGCCTGTATCGTGAAATACAAATTCCTACCAAAAACGCGGTAACAATGTGGGAAACCAATTAAAATGCTACTCATAAAATAAAGGTTATTACTATTTATAAGGAAATGCTTATCTTCTATAAGCTGTCTGTATGTTATGTATACATCAATAAACATTTATTCTCCCCAGTGCAAAATTGCTCCAAAAAGTAACTTCAGAACCAAGCGAATTGTTTAGTGGCTCATGCAAATGTATAATTATTTTCGGCAATTATTTATCGTGACTATGTGTCCTCACATTCACGCTAGTACCGTCCCCCGATACCATCTTACGAGGGAACAAATTTTGCTCAAGGAATTGGCGTTTTCATCATGGCTCAGTTCGGAGCAACTCAAGCCAATGCAGTGTGATACCTGATGTTTAGTATCAACCAACTACTTTTGCTACATGAAGTTTGATCATTCAAAATTAATCAAGAAGTGTCGATATCTGCATTTCCTTTACCAATTCTCATGAAAAGCAATGACGAGTTTTTACAAAGTATTTTTCAATTGTTCGTGATTACACATAATTACGTCCCAATATTCTCCATTTCTCCATCTTTAAACATGAAGACGTGACGGGATAATTATCCACAAATCTCATGCTAGATCATGTTTAGTAAGAAGCGATTACCAAGATTGATCTAATTACATAATACGCTAAATACAACGCGAACTCGTCAGACGATATTAATATAACGCGTAACTAGACGTTTGGTAATTTATGTACAAAATGGGTGTTATATCTAGTAATAGTTATCTGAAAGATATAATTTGTTCCTGTGATGGTTCATTATAAGTTGTATCAACTGTTGCTTACGTTTAAATGCTGTACGGGTCATAAATGGTGACACATGCAATATACATATGCCATCATGGGTTTCATTATTGTGCCTCCTGCGTGTTCCTAAAGCACTTGGAAATAATAATTTCAGTAGATTAGTTGACAATGTTTCTTCATGTGTGTAATGTAAAATGCAGATTAGAGAATCATTATATATTGATACAATATATGTTTAATTTAGAATATTTGCCCCTGTGATATTTGGTGGTATATTTTCATGGTCATTAAATAACGTTAAAGATGTTCAAGGTAAAGAAAACACCAGTAGCTTCCCTATCAATCAATATTTTGCGTTCTATATTTTATCTCTAATCAGTTTATTAAATGCACTATTGGTATCACAGTTTTCAGAAAGTATCAATTTTATGAAAAGTCATGAAAAGGATGAGAAAATTCAAGTTGATAAATCTATAAGAAGTTCATCTTTGGGTGAACACGGAATATCAGTAGGTAGAGTATCTAAAATAAACGCGAGAGCAAAAGAAAATAGTGCGTACAGTTGTAACGAAATTTGTGAAGATGATCTTAGCAAGGTTGAAGATATAACCAACAACCCCACAGAAGAAGGTTCTCGTTCTCCAAACCAAACAATAGAGAATATCAGAGTCAGAAATCTTATTGCTACATCTGAGACTAGGGTTGATTTGACTGACATTGAGGAAACCCTAGAAAGTGATAATGTGGACATCACTGATATTATATCCACCCACAAGAAAAAGCATATGAGAAACGGTGTTTACAATACTGCTACCACCAACAAGGACGATGTAGAAGTTGTTACTCATGTAAATGCAATTGTACACACGATAGCTGAAGCTGAGATTGATGTCGGGAATGAGATAATAAGACATTTCGAAGCTCCAAATAGCGTGGACAGTTTGGAGAACATCTGCAAACAAAACACTAAGAGAGACGTGAAACAGCTTTCCGATAATTGTAGCTAATAAAGTATAATAAAATTAGAAATCGTGAAGCTATGAAACTATTGTATTTAATGAATCAATCCCTTAACTGCTATTCGACAACTAAACCACAAATAAAGCTCATGGTTGGGAGAGTATCTCCATTCAAATGGTTAAATTATATCTATTAACCCTTTGACTCCAAAAGACGCGTATTTGCGTTCTCGTGGTACCGTTTGTTAGAGGGGTTATATCTCGAGAACGGAACGACACCAGCGAATGAACAGCGTTCCGTTGCAGCGAAACTAGTAAAAAATTCGCACTTTTTAAAAATATGCTTCGGAGTCTAAGGGTTAATATCCCCCTTTTAATAATATTCAAAAGATCATTAAGGTGGTACTATAGTAAAAGATATTAATTATTTTAAAGTTTTGAAAACATCGTTTGTCAATGCTAACGATGCTGTAAATTGGCCCTTGGTAACGCCATTTGTAACGGGTTGTCCCTCGCTTGCCTAAAAATCGGGAGTAAATAATACGTCTCGTCGTCTATAAATGGAGAAACTTACAATGAACAGATATAGCGAGAGAAAAACAAAGAAAAAAGTTAAGAGCTATTGGTAGGGACTTTGGGGTCAAAAACAATGCATTTGAATCGAAAATGAATGGATAAAACTGCAAATTAAAATAACATTTTCGCAAAATATTGCACAAGTTTCTGTTTTTCAAAGTTTAACCGTGTTTTTCTCAAAGCATTGAACTTTTAATTTAGAAGAACACAAACTCAAGAATGGTAAAACCTGATGACATGAAACTTTACATGCTTT
>JANTOQ010158703.1:0-10458 GCA_027564595.1 Bythotiara depressa | reverse complement strand
AGCACATTCAATGTATTAATCTAAAGAAACGCACCAAAAAATCCATTGTTTGGAGGTTATTGTGCCTAATTAATTATAACACAATTAATTTTTTATCACCTTCTTTCCGTTTTCTCGTTTTAACTAATCCTGCATAATAATTGGACATAGATATTTCCATAAAAGAATATACGTCAAGAAATTAGTTTTTATACTATAGTACCACATTAAATCTAGGTCATTATACAGAGTTCACAAAATAAAAATTTATGAAGAATTACAGACCAATTTCTTTATTACCTGTTTGTGGAAAACTTTTAGAAATATTTATGATATAGTCTTTACATATTATTTGGATATAAATATTTTCTCCTTGTCAATCCTGATTTCGTAAAAATGATTCTTCTGTGTCACAGTTACACCTAATATTTTCGAGTTTTGTTGTTAGCCCATCACATAAAACTCGTAATATATTTTTTTATACATCTCCAAGGCGTTCGAGAGGGTATGGTATGAAGGTTTACTTTCCAAGTTAAAATCATATGGAGTAAATGGTGCAGTATTAATTCTTATTAACTGTTTTTATCTAATCGGAAGATAAGGATTGTCTTAACCCTATTCAGCCTGGGTGGGGAGTATTCCTCCCCCCTGTCGGGTTTTTAAAAATATATCTTGAACCACAGGTGCAAATGGGCTGAAATTTTGTTAATTGTTCTAAACTTTACTTGGAAACAGAATAATGAAAAAAAAAAATTATTTGGAATAATGATTCTTCCGTAAGGATTAAGTGGTAAAGTTTTATTTTTCGATGTCTTGATATTATATACCGTTGGAAAGATAATTTTGTTTATAAATCCGAAATAATAGTCAACTATGCTAATTGTATTTAATAAAACACCCCCACGCTTATTTTAGAACATTCAAAGTAGGTCTCAAATCTCTTGGTGAGAAATAGGCCAAAAAGTGTTTGATGACGTCTTCAGCACAGTGATAACGTCGTCAAAATAATTTTTGACCAAAAGGTTTGCATTTCTCCCAGAGTTATATAGGAAAAAATGTTTTGGGGTAGTAACGTATCCATGTACTTTAATTATCATACTTTTCAGTACGACTATTTCGTAGATAATCATACAAAATTTATTTGAAAGCAGGAATTTGTTAAGTAGTGTTTTTCTTTCTCCTTAGTAACGCCCTAATCATCAAGTTGTAATCCGTTTTAGCGACGCTTAAGGTAGTAATACACCAGTTATTTTTACCAATAACCATTCACATATGCTACGGTGACCGATTAGCAGCAAAATTAATCAAACGATTTAGATAAATTAGGGTATAGCAAGTACAAGCAAAATGTTTTAAACAAGAATTTCTTGATTAAACTTTTTTTTTAATTTTTAAGCGCAGATTTAAGACTTCATTTAACTCTTTGTTACTGAATAAACCATGCACTCCATACGCCATCGGAAAGCCGGTGGTGGGTGCTTTGCTTGGTTCAGAATTAGTAGAAATATGACTATAAGACGCCTGCAAATGGAGTAGTCAATGAACTAACAATGAAGGGATATAGTGAGAACAAAATAAATAAATGAATTAAAAGCTTCTGGGAGGGACTATGAGGCCAGGAACAATTCATTATGAACGGGTAAAACTGCAAATTAACGTGTGTTTTAATGTTTAAACGTGATTTTCTCATGAAATGAAACTTTGCATGCCTTCTGTTCTTTTTCTTGAGGATCAGTTGTACCAAAATCCGTGCATTATATTAAACGGAAATTGCATAATAGTAATAATAGCAAATATGGTAGTTGGGCCTAACAATAGACGATAAATAAAACAATAAACATTGTTTTTTAGTTTCAGAAGTATCAATATATGAATCTAAAGAAACACATCACTTTTCACGTTTCGAACCTATGCTGTTGTGCAGATATATTATCCCAAACATTATATTGTTTTGAGGTTCTGTGCCTAATTAATTACGCACATGAATAGTTTTTAATCACGTTCTTGTCATTTTCACGTTTTAACTAATTGTATGTTATAATTGGACATAAATATTAACATAAAGGGTGTTTGTGTTTATTTTGCTTTTTTCTGTCACGAAATATTTGTAGGGACCACCATGGTGTACCTCCAAAGTTGACTATTATTGCAGAGAAATACGCTTAGTCTAAACAGAACAGTTTTGTGACATACAACACAAGAAGGGTCCGGTCTTGGATTAATGTTAATCAATCCGGACAATAACAACAATAAAGGGGAAAAATATAGTGATGTTTATATCTTAGTTTGTCAGAACATTCATTTATAGATTTTCTATTTTCTAATACTATGTTGTGTGTTATCAAATTTGTGCAAATTGTGTAGATAAAAAATATCAAGTTTGGAAGAAAATCGTTCACTTTGACCTTCTTTTATAACATGAGAAGTTATTATAAAGAAAGTTATAAGTAACTTTATAACAGTTAATTGTAATTTTCTTTGTCTATACCACCAAGAATATTTAACAATTTCTGTTTATGTCAAATACTTGACAGTTTTACTAATCTTATATTGTACCTAGTATTGGAAATTGTATATTTATAGAAAATATAAACCGAGGTAATAAACATATATTTAACAATTAAACTAGTGTATAAATATAGACATGTAGAGGTAGTTGAAAGACCATTGAGATAGAGAAAAGGCTGTAATACCCAGCCACACTAATAAAGAAAATGTAAAGTTAAATACAATTATGTATATAACTGAGTGATAAACTGGAATGTGGTGATGGTCTGTAACAGAGCGATTTACAATACTACGTAGAAGGCAAGAAGTACATTGACGAGCAAGGCTAGGAACAAAGCAAGCAACTGACACATACACAAAACGAGGAACTGTTGAAACAAAATAATGAGGTACAGGGTGAGGGATGTAACAAGAGATAGTACAAGTGGTACGACATTGAACAGGATGCGCAAAATATGTAGGAACACGACTACTAACAACATGAAGCACAACAGGACAATTAGTTGGAAGACACAAAACTGAGGGACAAACACAAACCGATGGTAGTGGAGGAAAGTCAATGAAATGATAGGAGAATAAGGGGCATTCTTTCATGATATACTCTGTCTAATAGCAGCATTATTCCCATTTTTTATGTTATCAACTTCTTTAATTTTCTTTGTGATGGATTTGGAGAATTTTTCATTTCCATTTTTAACTAGATGTAGGTCGTCATGAAGAATAAACAGATACTTATCTCGATCACAAGGTGTCCGTGGCTTAAAGAATACTGAAGTCACTCATAAAGAAACTAAAATTAAATCATCATTAATTATGTTCAAATAAAGCGACCAGCGGAGGAAGATTGCCACTGCGTTTGAAGAATTAAGAGCTACCAAGAACAAATCTGCAATTATCAAGAAAGTTAAATATTACGCACTTAATGATTTCCGTGTCACCCTAACCCGGAAAATGTTAATCTCTCCCTGATCTCTAATATAGGTTTTACAAGAAGCTGCTGTCGACAACAGGGCAAGGAGCGACTTTCAAACTACTGGAAAGTGATAACGATCTTGTGAAGAGGGATTGTTTTCAATGGTTCACGAGTTTAAAGGATTTTCCTGTACAGGTCATAAATAATATCCAGTGCAATTACCTTCAACTAGTCCCAACGTTAACATTTCACACACAAAAGACTGACCAAAGTATCATTGATGTCACGAAGAGAAAAGGACGATGAGGCATTTACTTAGCCATTGCAGCATATTTGTGAAAAAGGATCCTTAATTCGTCACAAGCGCATATTAAGAAGGTCTTATGCTTACCCTACTGAAGCGGCTGTTACGCGTTGAAGAATATCCGCAATAGTATAATCTAATAACGATTAAAGCATGTTAGATGGATGAGGAAGCAGATATATTCTGGGATATCCTACAATATAGTGAACATTATGGATTGAGAACGATTCTGAGCGTTTATTGCAATGTCAAGATTGTTTACAAAAAGGTAAGGAAAGTGTTCGTTCTCAAAATGTCTCTTCCATGGATTGAAAATCGAGCCGTGATAGTGCGTGAAAACGGAGAGAACTACACAAGAATTGTGCAACATGGTAAAGCAGTGTATACGAATTATCACGTTATACAGATGACATTTATTATCTATTGCCGGAGCAGTTATTTAAGTGACTTGCTAGAAGACTTGCGTAATGTTATACTGAAAATGCAGAAAATTGTATCATCTAAAGATGCTAGAATTGTCTACAGATCCGCATTTATGACACGTTAAAGAACTTTCAATTTACTCTGTTCTCACTTGCTATCTATGTTTTTAATGTTTTTTTATGTTTTTGCTGGTATAACCTTCAGATACCAGCATGTTATTTATAAATAGTAGAATCATTTGAGGAAATAGTAATAATAAAAATAATAATAATAAAAATAATAATAATAATAAAATGAAAAATGTAAACAATGTGTTGGAAAAATAAGCTTTTTGAGTTTTTTATCCACAGACTATGACGACAATGAATAATTAACTTAGTTATTTATCTGCCGTTGCGCAGCATGGTAGATGTTTCAAACACGTGTCGTAGCTGTATTTTAATTTTCTTAAAACTTCATACGTTTCCTGTCGTTCCAGCAAATAACATTTCTGTCGACAACCGGTTGTTTTTCCTTCAAGTATGAAAATACATCATCATCATAATCCTGAAGTCGTTCTCTAAAAAACCGTATTTTCTAGAGAGTTACGATGAAATAAACACGTGATTTGACCGTTCGATATACAAGCATTTTACGTTTCACGTCAATCTGAGTTTTCCTCAATATTTTTCTCAATTTGCTTTTCAATCTTCATTTCCACTATTTTCCTTACCTACATACCCGAGTTCAATTGTAACCATGTGTCTCTTCATAACCGACCAAGCGCTTTAGTTTCCTTTTCGCTTCTCTTTTTCATTTTAACCTTTTAAATAATACAATGGTATATATATAATAAAAAAAAAAAATATTTTGTATTTTTTATTTTTTTTTATTTCAGTTCAGGGAGAAGAACCATTGTAAAATAATGGAACTCAAATTTATGTCATGAGATGTTATTTATAAAGAAAGTTGTAAGTAACTTTATAACAGTAAATTGTAATTTTCTTTATCTATACCCTCTAGAATATTTAAGAATTATTGTTTTTGTGGAATAGTCGACAGTTTTACTAATCTTATATTGTACCTAGTATACCTGAAGATGGAGTGACATTTCAAAATTTTACCGTGCTGAGAAAACATACATTTTCTTCGCGACTTTTACCAGTTCATTAAACATAGAAGTTATTTAATGTTTATTTAACTAATTAACTTTAGTTTAGATACAATCAAGAGGCTTTCTTAATTTTTTTAAATTATATTATAAGTTGGTTTAAATTTTAATAAACATCTTTGTAAACACATACAATAAATTCCTTACCTATCAATCTTTAGGATTATAAAAAAAAAAAATTCCTAAAATTTGACCTCGAAATGTTAAAGAATTCTAAACCTGCAACGAACTCTCTAACCATTATATAATTATGCACACATTTTTATAGTCTCTTGGGTTATTATAGGAGCTATCTTACCTATAATTTAAAAATTAAAATTTGTCATGTGCGTTCACCAATGTGAACATTTTTTTAATTATGTATGTTCACTTGGCGTAAACAATCCGGCAAAAATAAATATTAATTAATTAATTAAAAATGGAAGTCGAAGTCGAAGCTCTTGAAAAACTATATATAGATTTAAATATATCAGTTCGGGAATCCAGCTTAACAATAAATAGAACAAGCAGAAGCTTAAATATTTTTAGTAAGTAAACGAGATCGTATTTCGCAATACCAATAAAGTAACACCGATAACGATATATATTTACACTGGGATTCTTTTGCCGCAAACACGTGGAAACGAGGAACACTGAAAACACTGATAATGAGAGCTCATACAATCTGCTCAAACAATAACTATCTGGGAAATGAAATTAACCACCTAAAATATGTTTTCCACATAATGGCTATCCCAAATGGCTTATTTCGCAAATTTCTAAATAAGTCCAAGGAATACATGTAATTGTTTCACAAATACAAGACCATCAAAACGTTAAAGAAAAAACATGCAACTTTCTTGTCCTTCCGTACAAAGATGTTAAAGGTGAACAAGCCATAAAGTCGTTAAATGCTAGCATATGTAGACTGTTGCCAATTAAATACCAAGTTAAGATCGCGTACACTAGCACCAAATTATGTGGTTAGTTTAATATTAAAGACAAAACGAAAATGGAACATTAACACCCTTGTTTACCCTGTGACATTTCCTGAAGAAACATACCAGGAGACATATATTGGTGAAGTTGGACGACCCCTTTATGAACGTGTAGCTGATCATAGTGGTAAAGATAATAACTCACACATAGTCAAACACTCCTTGTTAAGTGGACACGCTCCTGTTAGCTTGAAAGATTGTATGTAGACTGTTGCCAACTAAATACCAAGTTAAGATCGCGTACACTAGCACCAAATTATGTGGTTAGTTTAATATTAAAGACAAAACGAAAATGGAACATTAACACCCTTGTTTACCCTGTGACATTTCCTGAAGAAACATACCAGGAGACATATATTGGTGAAGTTGGACGACCCCTTTATGAACGTGTAGCTGATCATAGTGGTAAAGATAATAACTCACACATAGTCAAACACTCCTTGTTAAGTGGACACGCTCCTGTTAGCTTGAAAGATTTCCGAATCTTAAATTCCAATTTCCATGGAAATAGTTTCAAACGTAAACTATCAGAGGCCCTACGCATTAAAAGAACTCGATCTTCATTAAACATACAGGTGAAGAATGTACCACTCGGAACTTCTTAATTAATATTTTTAATACCACCATTTTAACTTTGTATATATGTAACCATAGAAATTAATAGATTTATCATGTTTTTTAACTTTTGTACATAATAAAAGGTTTTACTCTGATGATGACCTCTGGAAGTGAGGTTGAACATATAATATTATGAAATACGATCTCGTTTACTTATTAAACATGTTTAAGCATCTGGCTATTCTATTTATTATATATTCATCATTTAAATAACAATATTGCTACTTTCTATCATTATCAAGTAAAACATCCATAAACAACTTTGCCAGGGCTTAACACTCCAAGGGCCCCAGTTGGCATATGCCAACTTATTCTGGAAAAAGAGCTAAGCGAAAAAAAGCACGCGGGTGCATTTGGAAAAGTTCAAAATTTTGAAATTAACTTGAATTCCAAAGTGAATTCCAGAGGTAATAAGATAGACTTTGTGAACATAAAGAAATGCTTATTTCAGGTTTTCCAGTTTACTTATTTCAGATTGACTTAAAACCATGATTGTCCACAATTGAAGATAACTTCTTCCATATGATATCAGTGCTTGTAAATGCCAGGAATGAACGATTGATAACGTTTATCTTCAAATGAGAGAATATTTATTTGACCAAATTGATATGACTACTCGTTCCAAAGTTTTACTTACCTCTTTTTTTTTGTTCTATTGAATTCAGTATTTTGCAACAAACATTTTTCAATAATGTTGTTATGATAATATTTTAGCTATTAGAGCTGTATATTATCATTACAAACATTATGGAATGTTTACATAAACCTATTACTACTGGGGGCGGACCCCAGTTAACTTTTAGTATTAATTCCGAAACTGCTTGAGCTTTTAAGCCGAAATTTTTAAGCCAAGTTTTCCTACAGTCTTATAGGTAATACGATCATATTGTTTATTTTTTTTAATATATGTTTCCGTTGCCATGGTTACCGGATTATTAACACGTGGTAACATCAAAATGTAGCAAAAAAAATATTTTTAATATATGTGATACTATGATATGCGCTGATTTCAAAAATTATCAGAATTGAAACAGTAAAGACAATAGGATGACAATAGTAAGACAATAAAAATTGACGTTTTGATTGTTTTTTGACGTAACATGGTTTGTTATGTCGTCATCGAAATTATTCTCCCCCAAAACGTTCCTTACATAATAGTTAACAACTGTGCCAAATTTAATGATCCTGGCATATACGAGAAAAGAGTTATGGAGGGAGAGGATTCCCTCCCTCCCTATATTATTAAAGAACCCCAAAAATCCCAGTACTAATAGGGGTTCTTGTTATATAGATTTAAAATGTAATAAAAAAAAGCCACAGAGAAGTATATTTTTAACGTACTTGAAAACGTAACGTAATTGAAAATCAGTTACACATTATTTTTGGAAAAAATGAATTTCTTATCAAAACGCTTGGAAGCCCACATCATTAAAAAATAACAAGTTCATCAGTACGTCCATTCACAAACGTTGTATGGAGAAACTTTCCCGTTACTGGGAATATATTTCAATGGTGTACTCTGCTCTTAAATATGCCCGCTTAAAAAAGTCAGATCTTGCAACCATTTGGCTAGAGATTACTAATGCCTAAGGATCCATCCCGCATAGCTTGATCTTCTATGCTCTCGAAATGTACGGATTCCCATCAAGTTGGATCCATCTCATAAAAAAATATTGTGTCGGTATGTACAGTAAATCTTTCTCAGAGTTCGCTCCAGTGGTTGGCACCAACATCTTCGAGGTACATTTGCAAGATGCACACTCTCCAATATCTTGTTTTTGGCTGGTATGAATTTCATCTTAGAATATACCCATTTATCAACCTCGCATAGCTTTGTCACGTCTAACAATGTCCCCCTTTCATTAAAAGGGCCTTCGTGAGTGAAATCAATCTGATGTCTTCTTCCATTTCAGGTGCAAAGAATCTTCGACAAAGATGTACCACCGCTCCGAATCTTTCAAGAATAGACTTCCCACCTCTATCTGGCCGGCTAGGAATTCTATACAGTTGTCCCAAGAACTCCTTGAATTTCCAGCATGGTCTCCACCAGCTCCTAAGAATAACAACAAGTAACAATCTGACCGTATATAGGATGATGTGTCTCCACCACAATCTCAAAGAACACAAAACAAGATAGGATCAAATCTCTAATACCTACTACTCGTTATAAACAAGGAACACACTTACTATGCAAACTCGACCTTACAAGCTCTAAGCATCGTTCCAGACTTATGGTCCCAATGGACATCTGAATCAGCCACTGGCTCACCACAGTAAAGTCTGTTACGCTTAACATGTCTTTACTGAAGCGTTCACTTTCCCCAGTTAATCTATGTAATTTTTATGGGCCTTAAAATGGAAGATCTCTTTGATCAACAATGTGGTATTTGACTATATCAGTCAACAAGATGTCCCTGAAATACTGCGCGTCGTGGTTGACGAATTGGAAGGTGTTTCACCTCGGGATGATGAAAAACATATCAACCGCAAAGAGTATCTCTATGAGGAGAAGCATGACATTCTTTCCTTAACAACCACCCATTGTGTTTCCTACTCCCTAAAAAGCCTATTGAAACCGGAAATCCTTTCTGGTGACAATATGTAGCTATTCCCTTAATGCTTAATATTGTGGGAAAGTACTAGGGAAACCTCGTTTACCAACAGTAGTAGTCTCTTAATTATCCAACTGACGTTTACCAATAGCGCTCCGTTCGGCTGACGTAACAAATATTTATACCGAACATTTTGGAATAGAATTGCGGGCAAACATTTTAAACAACAGCACTGAACATGAAGACGTTCATGCTGAAGTGATTTTGACAGAAAATGATGTTCCTGGTGCTACATTAACAAAAGGTGTAGATGAATGCAACGTGTAAGAATTAAAGAGATGGCTGGAGTGTCATGGACAAAAGAAAGGTGGGGAAAAACCAGAACTACAGGAACGCGTGAAAGGATGTTTAAGTCTCGCTATAAAGGTTGATCCTAAGGTTGATGGAAGAATGTGGTACCAGATCAAAACCAGGGGAAACAGTGATTCCCAACCCCATCTGAAATCTACTCAAAATACCAACTTGTGCATTCCAGAAGATGGATGGAGTATTTTTCCCTCAGTAAACATTCCAATAATGTTTAACTATGGACATGTGTATTACTACCTTGTAGAGTTTGTAAACTTTACGTGTTAACGGGCGATGACGACGGAAATAATATGGCTAAACCGTTAAGAAAAGGGAAGAATCTGCAGTCTAGTAACTTTGTTGAAAATGTTCAAAGTAACTCTAATAATGAAAGTTATTATTTTCTTCGTGGCAATGTTCACCATTCCATGAAATCGGATGTCCCACTCGAAGTACTTATAAGCATCAGCAAATTAGTGGTCATGTAAAGTATTGTTCTTATAACTGTAAAGCCAATGCCCTGGGTAGATGTGCGCATGTTACTGCACTTTTGTTAATGGTGATTAATTATGTTGAGGCTAATTGATATGTTGTTACCACACCATTAAAAGGATGATGTATGATGGCGGACGGTCGTGTCCAAAGTTTGTAATTTTGCTTATGGTTGTTTAGGTGTTAAAAATGAC
>JANTOQ010158481.1:0-14870 GCA_027564595.1 Bythotiara depressa | reverse complement strand
GTTCGATTTCCATTTTTTCCATTAGACTGTTTACGATTTAGGTTAGTAGCGAGTTTATCACTTAATCCGCTAAATTTATTGTCTATCAACAACAAGTAACAAGTCTTCACGAATTTTTTTTGGAGGCATGAGATTCAAGTTTATTAAAATAAATAATATATATTACCTCGCTCTATATTTTTATTTACTGTTAAATATCCAACTCCATTATCAATACATTTCTTTCATTTACACCCATAAATTGCACCCAACGTATCACGTTTTTGTTTTCACTTCTAAACACGACCGTTCGCTTAGCTGCCATTATCTCATCAACCCATTGCTAAGGCAACATATTTGCACACGGGGTAATAAATAACAGTTTTTGACAAGGCAATTTCATGTTTTTTGAAACTTATATTAATAACTTACTTTACTAACAAGGAATTTGATGTCAGTGTGTTTGTTAAAACTGTTTTTCGATATAACTTATCGATCGTTCAAGCACCATTGAAGAGTATTTTGATCATGAGCTTACCCAGGAGCCTACCTCGTTTATGTATAAATGAGAAAAGCAAACAAATCGAATCTGGCAAAGTTAGTTACTGCTGCTATAGAAAGTCAAGACGCAATTCGTAGTAGCAAAAGGGTCATTGATGGAGCTACATCAAGTAAAATGGAGAAAATGTGTAACTTATGTAGAGGTCCTTATTCAATATAATATTAGTAGGGTATCTTTTCTCAAAAGATTCTCGAAAACTATCAATATTTTACTGATCCGTTCGTTTCTTTATTTTGAGCGCTAGCGCATCCCAGCATACCAATACTCCAAATTAAGTAACGACGGAGAAAACATATTTAAAGTACGGAGGGTATCCAACTAAAACAAATACAATACTAGAAGGTGTGAATAAAGTACTTTTCTTTAGTTTCTTCATCCCATTATACTCGAAATCTTCCAGTATATTTATTTACAAGTAGGAAGAATTTAAATTTTCCATTAAAAACGTGCTAGCAAGCAGAAACTTGAAGAGAACTGAATCATAAAACAAATATTTGTTCGTCTGTCGGAAGTGTATTTCGCATTTTTCCAGCGCTGACCAGCTCTTCTCCACAAGCGATATTAGAGATAACAGCAGTATAAGAAGAACATTTTGCAGGTCAGTGAGTTCAGGCTTTGATTGGTTAGATCATATTTCAATTTTCTGCTGCTATTATAATAATTTAATTCGTTTCATATTCTATTTTCTCTTTTCAAAAAACCTTCCCGAATTTTAATAAAAAACTCCTTATTAGATTTTAAGTAGAGGTTCGAATTCACACACACATATAATACAGGTACGTGTTGAAAATTAATATCTACGCCAAATAGGAAATTGGTTTGATTCTGAATGTTTAGCGTTGACATTCGAACTAATATTAAGTACACTTTTCATGAAAAGTGGCAGAAAAAATCGCGTGACGTAAATTCGGGAAGAAGTATTAAAACCTGATCCGTATTCTGATGATTGCGTAGAACAAAGTATATTAGCACCTTGTATAAACAGAAAAACTTTGTTTCAAACTCTCTCAACATTGACGTTTTGTTGGAACCCGCGGTCATTAATCAGATTCTTTCAGACAATCCTTATTTCCGCGATAATTTATTTCCTTCCCTAGTTTAAATAATTCACTTCAAAATATTTTTGAATCGCGTAATCTGTTAAATAATACGGGCGATGGTAACTTTATATTGCAAAATTGCAGCCATTTTCTTAATCTAAATTTGCAGCCTGTTGCGAAAGAAAAACGTTTTGGTGAAAGAGATCGCTTCACAAACAATTTGAATGTGTGCAGACAGTATTGTTGAGCAGAAAATGTTTAAATTTCAACGGATAAAAACGACTAACTAATATAAACAATAAACAAATACGAACATAAATCTTACTTACAGGCCAAACTAAAAAAAATTGGGTTACATATAGAAGGTGTGATGTCAAAGTCTCTTGCTTTCTTTCACTAGTCCCCTGGCCATTGGAAAATTTCCTTGATTCGACATGTCAGCTTCGTTACCGCGAAAAACACGGCCTGTCCTAAAATAGAACCAAAACTTTATATTACCTCATTATAGCAGGTGTCACAACGAGCAAAACAAACAGAATACAAGACTTCTCATGTAAACAAAAATTTGACTTTCAGTAATTTACTGTTATTTAATACCGAAATAATATCCCTGGACTACGAAACGCCATTACTATAAAGCAAGTAATTTCGTAAAATAAATTTCTTAAGAAAAATGCCTCCTATAAACAATTTAATCCTTACTTTTATTCTTTGAAACATTTGAATGAAACACAAACTTTCACCAGACGAGAGCACTCTTCCCCAGTTCTTTAGGCATAGTGCAACTTACAAGTGTTCTCTATCAAACAGTCGCTGTCTGTTCAGAGATGAAATTGACAAAGGGTTAAAAGGAAGGGAGACAAATGGCACCACTATGGTTTAGGAAGCTCCTATTTGTGACCGCGAATGAACTGCATATTAAATAACAAACAACAACTTTTTAATTTGTTACACAGGTTAGTCAGTATTTCATTTGGAAGAAACTCTGAAAGTTTTAACTTACCCCGCAATCATAACTTACCCCGCAATCATCTTAGCAGTTTTTGGTCTTTCTCCTCGTTTTCCCTTCACTTTAATCTTCGTATTGAAGTTATTGAGAGCTCTGGGAAGGAGGGAGGAAGTTGTTAATAAATCATCATCATTAATTTAGTTAGTATTATACATAATAGAAGTTAGTTAAGTTTGTGGCGGAAATTTTTACACAACCGATAATACAGCAGTTAGTTTTTACACAAGCGATATTACAACAATTACATAAGTGGTGAGGGTGTTTCGTTTCAAAATTTATCAAAATTCAGTTTGCAGGAAAAACTGGATATTCTCTTTGGTTACCATTCCAAGATAAAAAAACATGAACTTTTTTCATATATTGGAACCGTGGTGAAACATTCCACTTCATAACTAACTTCTGATTATGCTACTGATTATGTTAGAAGGGAAGTGATAAAGGTATGAATGAGTAGCAGTTTGTATAAACACTACAGTGTCAACACTGGAAGTAAAGAAATATAACAAATATAAAGAATTATATAAATACTTCAAGATTAAACATAAAAACAACAAGATAATTATAAATAGATAAAATAACTGCAGATGTATTTTTAATATTCCGCTACCCTATGCGTTTCCAGTACTGTTATTAAAAGGAGAAAAATATATATTTCTCTAGCTTCGTTATATGATTTTAAGAATAAAACCATTAAGAAGTGATTGATATAATAAAAGTGATACGTGTCACTTACGATGCATCCAGGGTAAGATCGTCCTCATCCTGCAGAGCAGCGTCCAAGGCAGCTTGAATTCTTGGGGCAACAGTTGGTCCTTCATAGTCACGAGTTGTTCTACTAGGCATGTCTAGCTCAATCTGAATGATATTTTCCATCTAAATGTCAATGTTACTTTGGTTGTAGGAAAATCGTGAACTCCTGGTATGAAGTTACCGACTTTGAAAATCAATAAACGGGGGTTGGAAATTTCAAATACAGAAATGAGTTGAATAATGTAATTTAAATAATGTTCTATTCGGGAGAGGGTGGAATAAGAGCGGGGGCAGGTTGGAAAATTTCTCGAGAATAGATAGATACAAAGGTGGCCGAAAGTAAGCGTCTACATCCTACCATACCATATACAGGGTTCACAGCAGAAATTTCAGAATTTTATTTATGTATGCCAATTTTTTTGAAAGTTTATAGCTATGCCCATGAACTGAAATTTTTTGCTAAAATTTATGCCATAGAACTGAAATTTTATGCCAATTTTATGATTTTCTGAAATCCAAACACTGACTATGAAATAATACTGTTTAACAGTTAAATAAACTGAATCTTTCCATGTAAAAGAAAATCTATATAATATTTATAGTATACATAAAATGTTCCTCGGTAAAAGATAATGTAATGAACTTTTCTTTAAGAAGATACTGAAAATTTTATGCTATTTTATGCTAAAGCCAAAAATTGATGCTAATTTATTACAAATGTTTATGATTTTTATGCTTTCAAAGAACCCTGCATATACTATGCCTCAACCCCAATTTTTTATTGTTCCAATCACTATAACGAAGCAAATACCTTGTATCTAGGGTTGCCGCCTACTAGAGCTGCTCTTTTCGCATACTGAGATATAGGTCTTTTGTTGCCAACGGCCGATACAGGTCGCTTAGCCATCTGTGTCCTGGAATGAGAAATTTATAATTTCAATTTATTTTACTTTATCCCATCCTTTTATATACCCTAACAATAATCATAGACCAAAAAGCTCTCCATTTTGAAGGTTCGTTCTACTTTCATTTCATATCGTGTTGTTGTTATATAACGGTACTAAAACATTAATTACGTCACATCAAATTCCAAACTTATTTCCATCATGCAAATATGAGGTCTGACTTCGACAGAAACTTTTTGCAATTAAATATCTGACCACCTTAAAGTAAAGATCGAAATATCTGTAATTTAAACGCAAGTTCTCAAGAACTTATTTTAAAATGTTCTCGCGCAGTGAAAAGAAAAACACTAAAGCAAATTAAAAACCACAACAGCGATTTAAATTTTTGTTGTTCCTAGCTACCTTCTGCAAATACTTTATGCGTTCATACTGAACACTTTCTTATATGAACATAATTTGTTATTTTCTACAAATATTTATCGCCTTAACTCTCTCGGGTTCTCATTATTTTCGAATAATTTTATAACCGGCTTAACAACATGAAATGATTCGAGTCAGCATTTAATAAAGTCTGAAAGGAATAATAAGGTGAAAGATCCAATTCTCTTCAATACGCAAAAGGGAATTCCGTCGCAAAAACACGAATTACAGAAACTCACTTACGTTTGAGCTTGTGTCAAAGGATTCATTTTCCATGTTTCTTCATCTTCATCAAAAAATGCTCTCTTTTTCACTTTTTCACGATCTTCTGGGGGAATGAAATTCTCTATTATTAATGTTCTATAAAAAAAAGACAAAATCACTTCATAACTGTTGCTACGATTATTTACCCCCAATTAGAAATGGAAGAAGACCACGAGCATAGCCACGTGTACTTTGAACGCATAATAGACTAATGACTGAGACCGTAGTCTATCCAAATAATGTCAAAGCCATTATATTGTAAAAAAAACGTCAATTATATTGTATAGCTTATATATACAAGTTTCACTATATGATAGAAATATAACAGACTATTTAAGAAATATTTATTAAACAAGGTTATATTTATTAATCAATGTTATATATAACTCTTAAAAGAGAATGAACACTTCCTTCAAGTATGATTTTCTCATAAAATCCTTGAAATTCCAATTACCAGAAATATTGAGCTCTGGTTATGCAATAAACACCTTGCTATTTGGCTGTTTCCAGGGGGTTCAATATTGGAAATATAATGTAAAATAAATTTGGTAAGAGCTGAGAAGACGCCCTGCTTCCTCATAAATTTATAAAGGATTCAAATAGGAAGTTAAATATACCCAGGGGGTATGCTTATGCATTAAAGGAATAAAAAACAGAAGTTTATAAAAAAACAGAAGTTTATAGATACTCTCTTGATCCATGAAACATCATTATATGTTCCATAGATAGTAATAACAGACTTTTCAAAATTAAATAACCACATAAAAGGTTAATTAGTTACCAAATGGCATGCTCTGGAATGTTCTCCTTGTTGATTTCATCTCATTAAAAGTAAATCCCAACGTGCACGTCCGTATTTTAACGAGTTAATAATAACTCGCTGACGATCAATACATCACTACATATTGATGTTACATATTGTGTCATTCTTCAAAATAATATTTATAAGCTTCTGTTAAAGTAAAACTTGCTGTGCTGACGTTTATTTCTTAGATGGCTAATGGTTTAAAGGAAAAAATGAAATTTCCTGCATACTTCAGTTTGATGGCTCTGTTAAGTTCTTCTAATGTGGTTTCTAACCCTTGTCGCTCCCTGACATGTTCTTCCTGCAGATCAAAAATCTCTTGCTTCGTCATTTGCAACTTTGTAAATAACTAAAAATTCAACAACAGCTTATTTATTCAAGGTAGCTTAACATATGTTCTGCTAATATTTTCTACTTGGTTACTTAAAATCAATATCACTTTTTTCCCTGTCAGTATTCAGAATATCAATACTTATCAGTGGGTGTGCTGTCAAAAGTTTACAAATTCTACATGGTGCAATTTTCAATGCTGTTCTAAGAATGTGATGGAAAATATTTTCCTACCTTTTTAAGTTTCTTTGTTTTAACATCAACCTCTTGTTGAAGCGAACTATAACTTTCTTTTATTTCCAATGCGTTTTCTTCCTGTGCTTCAAGTTTCTGTGCCATTTCTCGTTCACGTTTCTATAAAGAAACAATGAGAAAGGGACACAATGAGAAAGGGATACAAATATACCAAAAATCCAAGTTATTTTGAGAGTTCCAGTCCTGTTACTTACTAGAAATAGCTACCGTTAGAATGCCCCCGCACAACACTATCTAAACATTTCTTACAATACCATATGGTGAAGTTAAGCTACCGAAGCACGGTATTTAAGGACCCAACGGTGTAGCTTAAGTGATGTAACAACTAGCCCACTCAGACTAATGATTGACATTAATAGCAGCCCAACGAAACTTCTGTATTCCAACGTTTTATTAAGTATTCTTGGTACGTCAGATAAATTGTTGCAAGATTCTTGGTTTACATTTGATGATAAAGCCTATATGTCTCATCTTACCAAGCTACCCAGGTTTCATGGCAACTTCAGGGTACTTTTCGTTAAAAAGCTTATGCAGAGGAAATTGCGGAAGGGTGTTGCAAATAATTACTATTCCATGATTATTGTCTTTTAGACTTCACCGTAACTATTTGGTATTTTTAAAAGCCTCTGAAGAGGACAGTGAATGTCAAGACGTTACCGAAGTAATTTGATGGCAATGACTTGATGTCTTATCATATCAAGATTCCAAGCGTCTCGGTAACTTTAAGGTTAAATCCTCTGCGGAGGAGAGTGAACCAAGCAAACACTTTCTCAGCTCAGAATTTTCTGTATGACGAAAAAAATTCACAAAACATTCTGTTTCTTACGCACGGGTGTTTCTATGATCGGTGACTGCGAGAACAAATTTCACAGCAATACACAATACAAAATTGAATATAATCATTCACTGATATTTTGGGACTTTTTGTTTCGATTTACAGCAAACAGTTTTCCAGGAGTAAATAAAATACCGCACGTCTTGCATCTCGTCTCAACAAATCTGTTTAGAGAGCTGTTAACAAACCTGTTAACTATTCAGATTTACATATACGCTACAAACCTTTTGTTCCAATATCTCTTTATTTCTCAGTTCCAGAGCTTTTTCTTGTTCTGTGGTTTTGTCAAATATACTTTTCCCACCTACTAACAACTTGCTCTCCATTGCCTAAATGTACCAATGAAGACAAATAAAAAACACATTGAAAACAAAGTGAACTGAAACTGTTACGTCAGAAACAATATCAGAATCTTATGAATATATTGGAGGATGAATCAACTATATAATTTATTACATGACCATATAAGGTAATATCAAGTGGTCTCTTCGAAAATGTTTTTCTTGTCGATTTCACTTTTTCCTATAGAATTCGTATATTACCAACCTAGTATAACTTGCAGTAAATCGATACATAGCTATAAAGATTGCTTCATGTTTAAGAAGAGTATTTATAACCTTCTGATGCAAAAAACACAGTGAAAGTATGAATGTATTATACAGTACAACAAACTGAATAAACTGTCTTGTTACACAGAATGCAACTACAGTCTAACCTTCAACAATCACTGACAGAAGAGAATGCATTCTGTCTTATCATAAAAACAAAGCAACAGATTATTCTTGATTACCCAACTCCATATAAATATTTAAATTCTAATATACTTTGATAAAGTTCACAAAGTTGTGTGTACACATATAGTAGGAAACGAGACATTAAATATGTACACTTAACCCTAATTGGTCCAGGGCATATGCGGACATATTCTTTTAAATTTCTTGAAATTGAGGCTAAATTTTTGTGACTTTTAATATTTTGTCCAAGAGACGTTTGATAAAAAAAATAAAAATGCCATGGCAACAAAAGTGTCCAGAGACCGACCACAATTTTTTTAATATATTCTTGAAAATAATAATTAAATGTACTCAACAAATATTTTTTGACTAAACTTTTGATTTCATTTTAAAAATGTCTTCCCTGTTTCTATTTTTTAAATTACCCTACGTTTTTGATAAAAAGTCTTTAAAATTTCGACACCTGTCGAGAACAATGGCCCATTGTAAACAGATGTCATATAATTTGAGCATGGAAATTGACCAAATTGGGTTAAGGACGTTTCTATTCAGATAATTTTCTAATAATTTCCACCACGCACATGTGCACTTAAATACTTACTACTACGCATGTGCACGTAAATACTTACTGCTAAAGCGTTTCGGTGGAAAAAAGGTGCAGAACAACAAAATGTAAACATTTTACTTTTTCTTGTCCAGATAAACTTTCATGATTGAACCAGGCCTTTAAACCCAAATAATAACTTATATAATGCTGAAAATGCAATCGTAAAAATGCCTTAATTCAGGAGGCAATAAAATATAATTAATGGAAGCATTAATCAATATCAATCACCTTAATTTTTGCACAAACTGCAGCAGCCTTCTGACGTTCCTTCTGAACTTGGCCTGATCGTTTATCAATTTCGGAAATCAACTTCTGTTTCTCCTATTGTAAACCAAAAAACATTATATGCTTTTCAAACATGGAAAATGGGATAAAGTAGAGGAATTAGTTACCTACTGTGGCTCCAATTGAGAGTTTCAGTATGATCAAGTTATTTAAGTATGTTTATACAGAAAGTCAATATTTCTAACCATTGATGTAATAACCTACCAATGTGATAACATATGTTAAAATAATTAATATATTTATGATAAGTAACGAAAAACAATAATAGTTCCATCGCAACATCATTTTCAAGTTAATCAGATTTAAATTTAAATTCAAAATATATTTACATTACAGGGATGTTAATTGAACAACAATAGTTTAGTTTGCCTCCCAAGAAATTAACTTTATTACGAAAGAATTGTTCCTGTAGAAGAGCTGCATAACCTATTTTCAGATCGTTAGTGCATTTGTTGTAAAAATAAATCCATTTCACAGAAGGATAAATAAAAAAACATCACAGAGGTGCGTAGGTAATTAATACTAACATCTTCCACCATGTTGTGATTCTGTAAAAGCTTTTGTTTCTCTCCTTCTAGTTTTGCTTGTTCTTCTTTTAAATATTCCTCTTTCGTAATGTTATCAGACTCGTCTTCAGGTTCCTCTATCTCTTCTCCTAGAGTATTAAAAAGAAAGAATATTAAATATACTGACAAAATACAAATAAATCCTTATATATACGTAGATTTTGAATATTATTGTTTTGTTGGAAGAATGTGATGTGTATACTGTAAGTTTATAAACTTATGTATGTTTATAAAGAAAGTCTCATCATACTTTAAAATAGAAATAATATTATTATTTTTCACTCAGAAATATAGGGAGTGACTAATCTAGAATCACAGGGCAGGTAAGGTAGAAGAGATTAGTTACATTCCTTGAAAATATTCCTCACATTTTAAACGTTTCTAGCAAAAAGGGCATTTTTCCTTAGACATTTAAGGGCTAGATTAGGGCCTAATAGTTCACACAGTTTAGTATGCCATAAACAAGTTAAATAGAAGAAAGAAAAATAGTTACACAGTCGTACCAATCATAAAACAAATACACGAAAAAACAACACACTGTTTTCTGAAGAGTTTTAAGGGCACTTGCACCCTTTTATCTTTATTAAAAAATTGGAAAATTCTCCTTCTTAGCCAAAATTATAAGGCTAGTAGATATATAGTTAAACTCTAATTATCAATAAAAAAATTTATTTTTTATTACCGCAAAAAACGCACGGGAAAAAGGACGTTTTTAACTAATTTTTAAACTCTTCAAAATGCTCCAAGTTTTGTTAAATTCGTTGGATTCTGATTCATTGTGACCGCACATACTATAAAAAAAATCGCGTGCCGAAAAAACAAAAAAATCTAAAAAAATCTAAAGATCAACATAAAAATGGATACAAGTGCCATTAAGGACATGTACTATATAACTATATGTGATAAAATTATATTAACTTATCCCTTACCAGTTGTTGGATCAGTACGACGATGTCTTTTCTTTTTAACTTTCCCACCACCTTTTTTATCCAACTGAGATCTCAACCTTTATCATTATAATACACAGAGAATAGAAATTTTATAAACATGAATAAAATTAGTATAAAAAGTCCATAATACGTTTTTGTAGCAACCAACAGTTGATTAACCAGAATATATTTGAAATGGACCATAAATTCATTATTTGAGGTAATACAGTGCTTGTTACTCATCCCTCCATTAACCAATATCTCATTGGTTGATAACTTACTGGTAATACTATTTGATAACTGAAGAACATACCTCTTAATTTCTTCTTGAAATTCACGAAGCAAAGCATCTTTTGGATCTTCATTGACCTTCGGCTTATTTTTAATATTTTTTGCTCTGTTTGCATACCTTCAAATGAAAAAAGAACCTATGTATAGATCCAGTCCATACGCAATCAATTTGCCACAAAAACTGTTTTAAGTGTTATAATTGTATACCTGTTCCCTCAACCAATTAACAATTACCAGACGATTTTTTTAACGAATTAATTAATTGTAAAATTATTTTCAAGTAAATCGTTAAAAAAAAAGATTTTATGCTTAATTAATTTTAATGAAACAAATTAGTAATGAATATAAGAATATGAAACCTCCAGGATAATAAACGCGCCACTTGTCCCAATCATGCTAATGCAAAGGAGATGAACTTCCAAATGTAGATGAGCATAAAACTATAATTCGTGAAATAAATCAAAAGAAAACAGAAGAATTAAAAATTAAGATCGACAATGTTCTGAAATCACTGTCACCAAATACTTTGCGAGTAATCAACCAGACTAGCCAACAAGTTGCCTCAAACTGGTTAAGTGTTTTGTCATTAGCAGAACACAGCTTTACTCAACAAATGCGAATTTAGAGATGTCCTTGCTTTACATTATAACAAAAGTATTTGAGGACTCCTATCACAATGCCCATGCTGCCAAAAGTTTGATGTTACCCATACAATGAATTGAAAGTGGGGAGGTCTTATTATAATGCGACATAACGACATACGAGACTTTGAAGCAAACCAATTATCTAAAATTTGCAATGATGTACAGAAAGAGCCACCTCTCCAACCAGTAACAAATGAACAGTTACCTACCAGCAATATAAAAAGTGACAATGCACGACTGGATGTGGGAGTGCCAGGCTTCTGGCGAAAAGGTCAAAATTAACAAACGTAAGCTGTGATTCCAAAATAGACCATACCTTCCGTCCTCAAAAAACACGAACGGGAAAAGAAAAGACATTAAAATGAACGCGCAATGAACTTTGAACATGCCACTTTAACCCATTGGTATTCACTATTTACATGGGTACTGGTTTTGAGTGTACAGCATTCCACAAGAACTTAGCGGAAAAGATTGCATTAAAAACTGGAGAAGATTATATCATTATGCTTGCATGTTAGTACATCAACAATGGGAGTTAAAAAACTTACAACAGCTAACAATGACTTTTAACTTAACTGCATCAACGTAAAATTACGATGGAGTGTCGAGAAGAAAGGGTAATGCATATGTAATTTGTAATTACTATTTTAACATTTTAAACCATTTTTAATTGTAAACCCTTCCCATATATTTATTTGGTTTTATTGTTGTAAGTGCGACCATCACTAAATGGCGTTTTATTATTTAAATATATATAATTAATAGTTATGAGAATCGTTGGCATGCGTACAATATACGTAGAAAAACGTTCTGTAGGAAAGCTTTATATTAAATCCTCCTATCGAAACTAGAGAAAACTAGAGGGTCTAATTGTAAAATGGGATGTCCAAAGTTGATGTTATACATAGCAATCTTAATAATACCTTAATGTTGTAAGTGTTTCTTCATAGTTGTAACTAGCAGGCCCCTGAAAGATAATTCGAAAAGAAATAAAGAACAACCATATTACATCAGAGTGTCTGCATGTGAAAATATATGGTAAGTAGAAAATAATTGCTAGCACAACTGGCATCTCAAATATAAATTTCATATTACAACACAAGTATACATACTTATAATTCAAGTTAAACAATTGTAAATTTTTGTTTGCATAAATTCTGTTTTATTAGACTGCACCATTTCTGTTAAACATTTTTTATAACAGGAACAAAACAAAACAAAACAAAACAAAACAAAATGGTGGATTATTACCAAATTTGCAACCATAACCGTCCTTGCATTGCCACCAAGCGAATCTAAAACAGATTTAAAAATAAAATAATGTAATGTATGTAATAAGTAATGCTATCAAAACTCGCACACGGAATGTGACATCAGAATTGGAAATAAAATTGGTCGCAGCGCCCGAGCGCTCAAAATTGCTCAAGTGGAGGCTGGCCTTTAGGAAACATAATTAGGAAAGCAATACAGTATGATTCTTAACATTGTAATTGCAATCAATACACATTTATCAGGGTTTGTATCTTTTGTTTACAATATGAAAATACTGACAAACTATTACCTTGCAAAAGTCTTGTTAATTTCGAATCACGGTATGGTATATGAGTACTTTTACCATCAACCTAAAAAAATAAAAAAATTATGTGACATTAAGAAAACAATCACCCAAGCAACAAAAACACTTCAATATTTTTCCATTAAGATAAATTAAAATATAGCTGCATAAACAATCAATCCAGAAATACAAAAACCTACCAGCGCAGAGATGACATTACCAAGAGCAGATAAAGATAGATTAATTTTTGTTGCTTCTTTCAATCTTTCACCCTAAAACACAACAAAACCATCAACATAAAACTTATCACACTCACAAGCTTATTAGGAAACACTTGAACTTCAGATTTATATCAATAGCTTTAGCTATTACACCTTTCAGACGATATTTGTTTAAAATGAATCACAGGCTCTGATACAAAATAAACATCTTTTGAGACAATTTTTAATTGCAAAAGCTTCTAGAAAGTTTAGTTATGAAACATAACGTAATATGTAATACCGCAGCTCCAGTCTTAGATTGTCGCTCACTACCAGCTAAGTCTACCATATTCAATTTCCCAACTCTGATGTGAGTTTCTCCATCTGGACCAACCTGAAAAAAATGAGCAGCTCTTCACACTTTATTTATGAACAATATGTAAATGAAAATGACTGGCTAAATAAACAAATGAATTACTAAACAGAAGAACACTTTTGCAAACAGTAGATAACGTAGAATCCCATTCAAAACCAAACTTAATGGATACATTAAAGACAAAAAGTTTTAGTGTAACAAAGTTTCGGACGAAATGTAATCCGAAACTTTATTCGCCGAAATGTTGATGAGTCCGAAACTTTGTCACACCGAAACTTTTTGAAATTTGAATATTTAAAAGAAAACGCCTAACAGCTTTCTTAGGCTTATGGCTAATAGGAAATTGTTTATTCTCTCATATATAACTATATCTGATAAGTGAAAACTCAGAAAAGAGCTGAAATTTTGTTTTCAGGGTTTATGACATCAAAACACTCCTGCGTTCACTGTTTATTAAGGCATCAATGGCTTTTGACCAATTTCTGATTGTCCTAAAGTTTTTTGTCCGAAATTTCCTAAATCCGCCCGAAACTTTTTTCGCCGAAGTTTTTTCACCGAATCTTTATCTGACGAAACTTTTTGCATTTAATGTATATATTGTCAGTTTGATATCTTTTCTATATAATTTCTACAACAGTTATTGCACATGGATTATTAAACAATTTCCAACATACCTCACTACATTCTATATAAACAACAAATATAGCATGTGACCTTGAAGAATGTTCATTCATATTTGTTGCGCTAAAAGGTAAAATGCAGAAGGGAAATAAAAAACAATATATTCTGCATAATTAACTACAAGACAGTACTGTTACAACAGAAAGATTGCTAAATAAGCCAAGATAAGAACTGGTGTCATCCAGTAACTTTTGGGAGGGTCATTTACTTGACACTCAATATTGTTGCACCATTTCAGATTTTTGGGGCTTTATACGCCTTTCAACAAGTCATGTTGTATTCGAATCGAACATTTAGTTTCGCACATGCATGTATTTATGTCTGAAAGAAAGGATCATGTGCGAGCTTGTAAAAAAACAGCAAAATTGTACTAAAAGGACATCCCCTTATTATTCACAGCAAACATAGGCTTTTTCCCAGGGCTTTTTTCTATAACAAGCCCAGGGTTCACTTTTTGAAAGTAAGCATCTTGGGTAATGCTATCGGCAGGGAATTCCCCTCAGAAACAATGTGGGAGCAGGTATGGTCGCCAGAGACAAGTTCGAAGCTCATTTTTGGTGCTTAAAATTCAGAAAATGGAGCAAATGTTGGAGAAAATAATAACTGGAATACTGAACATATATTAACTTTTAAGGAGGGCAATCCGAAAAAACATTTACCCGAAATTGGAGTAGTGCCCGAGCTTGTGAGGGTACTGTGCAAACCGAGGGTAAATATTTTTCGTATTGCCCGAACTTATCAGTTAATATAGGTTTTATTACCCGGTCAGAGAAATATACAAATATACATTTTAAAACACTTGAGGGGAAGAGTGAAATTCGAATAACATTCTTAAAATCTTAAAAGTT
>JANTOQ010158370.1:0-14870 GCA_027564595.1 Bythotiara depressa | reverse complement strand
CTCCACGTGGAAACGTTGCCCAACGTCTCATCCATAAACCTCTATACAAGATATAAATCTTTGCTCCAGCCGGGAATCGAACCCGGGTCGCCCAAGTCAAAGGCAAGAGCGTTAACCACTACACCATGGATCCACAAATCCACCTGCTGGGTGTATTATTGCTTTCAGTACTGCAATACTTAAAATTAAATTAAATATTAATGAAAAACAAATGAAAGAGTTGTATCCTAGGTCTTATTAAATGAATGATGATGGGAATATTATTGGGGCTGTCATGCTGTATTGGGCCATTCCAGAAAATAAGTGTGCCCTGAAAATGGATGGACTTACATTTGCCTCACCATCAACCCTCCGATTTCCTCAGAAAGTAAGTCACCTTATACCTTCCGATTTCTTGTTAAAATGCCTTGCCTACCCTTCACGCATGTGAACTTCCACCTTCAGATGTCCTATCAAGACTTGAAGTTGAATGCATAATGACCTTCTGATTTTTTTTGTGTGCCACGAACGAAGCTTTCTTTCGTTAGATCACTAATTTACAGCAATTTCACGTGCCATGAATAAAGATTTCTTTCATTAAAACATTGTTTTACAGTGATTTCATGTGCCACAAACAAAGTTTTCTTTCCTTAAGACACTATTTTACAGCGATTCCACGTGCTGCAAAAAAATATTTCTTGAATTAAAACACTGTTTATGGTGATTTCACGTACCACAAATGCAGATTTCTTTTGTTAGATCATTGTTTTACGGTGATTTCATGTGCCACAACAAAGTTTTCTTTCGTTAAAACACTGTTTTACTGCAATTTCACATACTGCAAATGCAGATTTCAATGAGTGTCACCTTCAGATTTCCGAGCTGGACTGTCAACTTCCACCTTCCAATTTCCTGATGGTCCATCCCCCTGTTTATACCTTCAACCTTCCAATTTCCTGAAAGTCCATCTGTCTTAGGGATACACTTATTTTGGGTCATTTTAATGCAAAAGTCATTTCTCACACATGAAATTATAGGTACAATAATTAGCTGTAATAAATTATTATTATTTAATATAAAATGTAAATATTATATATTTTGTTTTGTATCACATTTTGCCAACCACCAGGCATATTTCAAATTTAACAAAATAATTACAGCTACGTACAAAGCACAAGAGAGATTCCTTTAGTGCATGAGGTGATACATAACCTTCTTGTTGCATTCTTGGATTTTAAAGTTTTTTTTTATGTTCAAGAACAAGAATACAAATATGTTTATGCTTGATATATGACTTAGCATAAACACTACCTGTTGTCAGAAACTTTTGATATTTCAAATCAATAGACCTTCCGCCATAATTACATGCTTATACACTCAATATGACATTATTGCTATATGCACACATATATGATTTCCCATAGTACTGAAAATATTTGTGCACTGCCATCACCAACTTATAACCTCATTTAACTACAAATTCATATACATGGTGGCCACAATATTTTTAAAATAAAATTGCAGGACATTGCAGGACATTTTGTAGCTTATTGCAGGACAATTCCATAGAAAATTGCAGGACATTGCAGGACAATTGAATTTTTTTTTGGAAAAATGCAGGACATCAACACTTGTTCAAGATATTCCAGGAAGTACACATGTCATAAAACTTTACACAAAATAGTGAAAATAGTTTTTTCTTTCAGTTCTAAAATTCACCACTCTTGAAGATATTCAAGTCAACTATTAATGCAGGTCAACTATTTATGCAGGACAATGCAGGTCAACTATTTATGCAGGACAATGCAGGACAAAATTAGAAAAAAAGCAAAAAGTAAGGACATTGCAGGACAAAAATGAAATGAAGGACAATGCAGGACCGTGGTCACCATGCATATACTATTCCTGAATTATGACCGCATTTAACCACATATTCATATTCCATTCCTGAATTTGGTCTTGTCATAGTTTGTGTGTGATTACAATAAGTTTGCATGAAATGAAAGTTTGGAGTGTGACAATGATATGTCAAACACCTGGGAATACCTTGTAGAAACGTAGAACCATTTTGTTGGCATAATAACAAGTGAATTCAAAGAAACCACCACACATTATTAACATAACTCCAAAATTTGATAGCCATTACCTGCAATTTAACATTTTGACATCTACTACCAGTCATCCACACTGGCATTTTAACTTGTCCGGCAGATATACCCTTCCTCATCGAGTTTAAGCTCTTCTGGTATGCAAACCAATTTAATTGTGGTCTGCCATGAATTGATACTCGGAAATAACGGCCTGCTACTAAAACACATGCTTTAAAACCAGTTTGTGTAACACCTTCAGTCCATGCTGCTGATATATAGTTATCACTTTGTGTATCACTAGCATTCCAATTGACAGATACTGTTACATAAATTGGCAATGCTGGCCAGAATGTTGTTGTGTCAGCATTAAAGGATATATTTCTGCAGAAAGCAACAGGTATTCCTGGTACTGGTAACAATTCTGTGTAACCACTAGTAAATGGAATTTCTATAATAATCAACAGGGATGTTTGTTAAAAAAAGTGAAAATAATAAGAAAAGCTATAACTCAGTAAACAAAATGATACTAGCAACACAAAGAATATTATGTCCACCTTAATTGGCAAGGTTGCTGTTATAATTTCTCAAATATCAACTAAATGTACTGTTTAGGTATTAGCTATATCAATAAGTTTGGATTTCTTTTGTACACATTGTGAAAATCTATTTATTCTTCATTAAAACATCATCTAAAGTCAATTTTTATCAAGCTACAACTTACTAAGGTGAATGCAACTGGTATTCTGTTATAGAATATAATTACAAAACATAAACAAGAGGTGTTGTACTAACCAAGACAACTTCCATTGTGTGCTACTGTGATATTCGCAAGATATTCCTTCCCATAATTTACACAAGCTTCTCGATACATCACACATTCGTTTGGATAGGTAACATGATCTGATCCACAAATTGTTTTGGGTGTGGCTTTTTTACAGTCTTTATTGCATTCAAAATGAACAGCCGTAAAGTTTTTATTAGCTTCACACACCAAATGTTTTGGTACCACAACGTTTGCACATGGATGTAGCTCTAAAAACATGAAACCAGAATTTAGATCATAATGCACCATAAACCTTTCTTAATCATATTGCCATGGCAAACAACAAACATAGTTTGAAACATATCTTCCCTTTATATTCACATTCCATTTCATAAATTTTTTAAACATTTCAATAGGAAAATGACAAAATAGCAGCTTTTATTAACTTAGGATTTTATTACATGCTCGGTGATATAATTTTTCATGTACCAAACAAAACAAGGCTATTTGGCACATCAATTTAACAATAAAATGTTTCTAAATTAGGGAGTTGACTTTTGTGACCATGGTAACCAAGTCCTTCTCCACATTTTCTAATTTTGTTTTGCTTTTTCCAGGGGGTTAATAATAACATCATATTTGTTTTGCTTTTTCCAGGGGTAGATTTTTATAAATAAAAAGGTTTTATAGAACTTGATAAGACCCCCTGATTCATATACTATAAACTTGTGAGAAATGATTTAAAAAGGCATTCTTTGTCAGTCTAGAAAATATTGCCGACAACTTCCTATATAGTTAAAAGTTGTGCTAGTGATGCGAGACTCTCTCACTGATTAAGTCTTTAACATCTGTCCATTTCTTTGTTTGATATTTTATGCTCTATATGCTCCATTTGCTCTGAGTACTCTGAATTTTTTTTTCAAAAATAAAAAATAAACCCAGGAAAAAACTGCCTCTGAATGCTCTCATTTCTCCATTTATTTTATATGCTGTTTACAGGTACAACTTTTAGAGTGATGCATAAAATAAGAGCAATGTTGACATTTGTTGAAAACCTGCTATCAAACTACTTGCTAGAATCTGTTCCGGAATTTACAAAAACTGTTATTGTGTTTTGCATAATTATGCAATGCTGTCATATAATATAATATAGTATAATATATAATTTCTTAAAAAAAACAAGGCACAGAGAATAATTTCTGAATACCAAAAAAACCTGCAAAAATGTTCACAATAATGTTTTGACTGTAATTCGTAAGTAGAAAGACTTCTGAGTACTTCCAATACTCTAATTGCTCTGCTCCAGAGTAGAGAAAACAGAATCAATTTTGTATGCTCTCAACACTCTTGAATGTACAAATATATGTAAATCAGAAAGCTTAGAAGAAATTCAGACTACTCAGATCAAATGAAGCACACAGAGCATAATTAATCGACAAAAAATTGATTTTTCATATATCTGATAATTATTTTTTATTAATATTTATTCTATTATGCATATTCCTGTTTGTTTTTATTTACAACTTGTTTTTATATCTAAAACTACTTTCATTAATTGGAGGTCAACTGGACATATATTTATCATGCCAAGCATGTAGCTTTAATCATTTAATACATAGAGTCCCCCAGAAAGGTATCAAATCATTGGTCATTTCTTTGCTATTTTGCTTTTTCCAGGGGGTAAATTATTGGAAATATAATGTAAAATAAATTAGGCAAAAGCTGATAATACACCCTGGTTCCTCATAAAATTTATAAAGGTTTCCAATGGGAAGTTTAATATAACCAGGAGGTATGCTTATGCATTAAAGGGTTAAGTTTGTTATTGTTTAAACTCAATACTTTTATGCAAAAATAACTGAGCATCAAGAAACAATCCTTTGGACATATGAAGAATGTTCTGTCATGAAAAAATAGGTCTTTATATATAAAGATATGATGATACAGAAAATGTAATAATAGCCATGTAGTATTTTGTTTGTTGCATTTTTATGTACAAGACAACAGTTAACACAAAAGACCGACTTTATTGGTAAGCAAAACAGCAGGAAGCAGAAGACTAACATAGAGATAGAAATAATAAACTTTACAATCTTTTAACTAACCATGGCCTGAGACTCTTTATATATACCAATAGAATAATAGTAATAATAATAATTCAACAACGTACCTCCTTGTATAAGACAGTGAACACGCATAGGTGAAATTCTTGCATGCCATGTATCAAGTGAGTTCTTGGCACATATAGTAAAATCTTTTCCATTAACACTCTAGGAAGAAAAACAGATAATAATAACAACTTGTTTTTATTTTTAATTTAGCAAAAAGAAATTTTAAAACATTAATGTTTCATATAGATCAAGATTCGTACATCTTAAGTCATGACTAAGTTGAAAAACTGAAAAAGAATAAAATTTTGTGTCTTTATATTTGTTTACCTTAATCCAAGCAATATATTGACCAGAATTTGCTGTTTTACTTTCTGCTGTAATGAAAAGATTTGGGCTCTTCTTGTAACGTAAACCAAAGGAACCTTCCTAAGAGATAAATAATAATAGTTATGATACTTAATTAATTTAACGTATAATTAAGTTATTTAACATAATTATTAAGATGGCATCTGTACAGAATACAAAGTAATAAAAAGATTACTATTCTATCAGGGGCTAATACAGGATTTGAATTTGAGCAGCGCTAGCCACCCCCAGTGGAGTCCAAGGGAAAAGTCACTGACATTATTTTTGTATTTGGTGTCTTAGAAGCGCAAATCCACCACTTTTTGGCAGTATTTGTATGTAATTGCAACTAACTAAGTAAAGAACCACTGTAAAGAACAATACAATAAAAAATTACATGGACATTTTTGATTAATTTTGGCGTGAGAATTTTGGCGCCCAATAGCGCTTTTCGTTATGGGATATGCTATGGGATATGTCCCGTATTAGCCCCTGGCTATACTATAAAATTACTTAAATTTCGTATTTTACAACAGAAGTTATATAAACATTTGGGTGCTAAATAGGGAAAAATAACAGGTACTAGGTAGTATAAAAGGTAGTTCTCAAAAGAGAAACAAAATCCATTTCATCCATACACTTTAGTCAAGGAGACCAAGCCATCATGTGGCATATGGAATAAAATACTCCCCAAGGGGAAGAGTGAAAACATACTTAGTTGTGTAAGCAATTAGGGATATAATTAGGAATACCCACTTAGATCTCACACTTGGAAGGTAAAATCCTCTAGACAACATGTCTTTCAACTAGGTTTCTGTTAGAGACAATAAAAATGGATTGACTTTAACAAGATACCAGAAACAGGTTGAAATTGCTAGATAATAAATTACCTTTCATAATATCCTGGTTGAAATTGCTACAATCCTGGCCATTAATATTTGGACATTTTGGCATTTTATGCAAATTAGTGTGCTGGTGGTACCTTTCCTTTCTCATGCCCATTGCACGAGATTGGAGTTAGTTGTTGGTGAGAAATCGCATATGATCTTCTGTGTCACTGTAATTTATCGAAAAACATCCGAAATTGTCCTTATTTCACTGATCAACATATTTTATGACATCACAAAGGCCTCAAATAGACCAATTAAGAGGATAACGAGACCCCTCTCCATTTCCAACCATGCTGCATAGCCACAGTTACTTATCTACCAAAGTCTTAAGTCATTGGTAAACTGGAAAAGTTTAATTCTTTCCGTAGTTATATCTTTGAACACTTTTGCAGTACTTGTGGAATTTGACTTTTGACTTTTTGGCACTATTCCATATATATTATGACCAGGATTGTAGATAGTAAATTACATTTCACACTATCCTGGGCTAATAATAGCAGGCTTATCTCTTACCCCTTGGCCAAATACAGCCCATTCTACCTATATTGTCTATTATGAGCTACTCTTTTATTATGAGCTACTCTTTTATTATGAGCTACTCTTTTATTATGAGCTACTCTTTTATTATGAGCTACTCTTTTATGAGGAGCTAGCTGTTTCTAAGGCACTACTCAAAACATGATATTCACATAACATCTCTTTAATTGAATACACATGACACACAAGATGGCAGAAATCCACATTAACATTACTTAAGGAGAAACCAGGATCTATGTTGTATAAAAAGATTGAATAATTGAATAATAATAGAACACATATGTTCCTTGAAGGCCCTACTTAAAGGGAGCAATGGGAAGAATAAGTAAAATATTAGATGTACAATGTTTAATAGCATCATGTAATAGCCTTGTGAGTCTGTGGTTAGTTATCTTTTTGTAAGGAGATCCGTAATTGCAGATAGGCCTTGCAAAGTGTGTGAACACTCCAAAACACATGAAAACAAATAGAGAGTGTTCACACTTTGTGGATAGCAATGTGCAATGTAGGGCAAAAGTCTTGAACGTAAGAAGGATTACAGAAAGCAAAGACAGATAAAGACTGAGAAGCAGCTAAGTGGCCATTAACATGTATGTGACTTTCCATGACATTTTAACATATTTCCTCTCTTTTGAAATGTTTCATAGAACAATAGGAAACATTTCATAAAACAATAGGAAACGTTTCATGTTAAATACAAAACATTTCAAATTTTAAAGATGAAACATTTCAATCAAATCAATAGAAAAATTGCTTGAAATGGCTTCATTAATTTGAAACATTTCAAAACCATTACAAAATAGAGTTAGAAATGTTTTACTAGTGTACTGAAACATTTCATAAAATCTAAAATGAAACGTTTCAAAAGAAGTTGCAAATGTTTATGAAATGTTTCAACTAGGCAGTGCATCTTTTTTAATAAGAAACGGAGAGGAGGGAACAACAAAAATGAGTTAAAAACAGCTCACAGTGTATTTTGTTTAGCTAGAAATGAAGGTAAGAGGGTATAAAAATTCCTTCCTACTGCCTTTTGATGGGTTGAAAACAGCAAAAGCTGGAGTTAAAAATAGCTCACAGTCTTATTTTTTTAGCAAGAAATGGAGCAGAATGAATGTCTCAAATAACCTCCAATGACTGTAAAACTTTGCTTTGTTTCTAAAATCTACCAATAAAATTGTTCCTCAAAAACATTTCTTTCCTTCATTTATCAAATATGTTTACGCAAAAAAATAATGACTATAAAACACATAGCTCTTTCATTTTAGTACACTATAAAAATCTATAGCTGTTGTTACATTGAAATACCTGTCAGTTAATTATAAATTTTGTAGAAAAGAAGCTTTATCCACCACCCGAATGATGAAAGAGCAATAAAATGTCCTGCATGTATCATATTACGCATAGAAATGCTTGCTACATTATAGGTTTTCTGAGAATAGAGAAAACTGTCTGGCTAAGAAGAAGAAAAATGGAAGTTAATAACCAAAAGTTAATGATTTTAACAACTTCAATCCCATACTGTTTTGTATTTATTACTACAAAACTTTACTGCATAATAAGTATTTTTCAAAGTTTTAACATCGCTATCTATGTTTTCCTAGTTTAGAAAGGTTGTCATGAGTGGGATTATATGGCCGTTACTGTGATTTCCTAGCTTATTAAAGATGTCAGAGGTGATTTTAGGACCGCTACTGTGATATCCTAGCTTAGAAAAGCTATCACGAGTGACTTTTTACAACAGCTTGATTTCCTAGCTTAGAAAAGCTATCAAAAGTGACTTTCTACCTTCGTTACCATGATTGTCTAGCATAGAAAAGCTATCAGAGCGAATTTTAACAGTTGTTACTACAGTTTCCTAGCTTAGAAAATCTATCACAAATGAGATTTTACAGCCATTACTGTGATTTCCTAGCTTAGAAAAACTATCGTTGTTGAGAAAATTACAAACCATGCAACTTTGTAATGTAATCTTAATTCTTTAAAGATCTTACAAACTTCAACACTTATGACAACCTTTTAAACTAATGGCTTATACCATGGTGTTTTACAGCAATAAATATAACAAGATTGAAATGTTTATAAAAAATTGAAATGTTTCATATAAGTTTAAAACATAAAAAAAAAAAAAAAACGTTTCAAAGTAATAAGGAAACGTTTTAAAAAACAAATGAGAATAATGTTTCATAAGCATTACGAAAAGATATGTTTGAATCACTTCACAAAACAACAGAAAAAACAGTGAAACATTTCTGAAAGTAAATGTTTCATTCTAGCACTTCTGAAATGTTTCAAGGGTTTCCTGCTCAAGTCTCATGGAAGGTCACATATAATAAACATTGACAATGACATTGGCTTGACGCTTGACAAAGACTACACATAAACACTAACATGTGTTTAGGAAACACCAAAATCAAGTATAATCTCATGCTCATTTAAATCATTCCATATGTAATTAATTTTAACCTGTGACATTAATTTTTCACATTGTACAAACCGTACAATTGTACCACAAGTTATTCTCAAGAACATATTAGTAAATAAGCATGAAGTATTCACATGCAACTACTGATCCGTGTTATTAATTGAAATTAACGCGAGTGCAACAAGCTATAAATAATGCAATGATCTAAATGTGTTGCCAAAGAAAAGCCGCTCTGAGCAGCTTGTCATAGGGAATGAGTTAAGATGGTGGGCTTGAGTAGTGCACATTTAAAAACTTGTAAAACGTGTTTACTTACCTCAACTATCTGACTGCATTCATGTAACGAAATGGTACATGGGATATAAAAGTTTATATATACAATTATGTATAAAACATATTATTATAAAAGGCATGTGATATAATACTCTTGTTGTTGCTTCTAGGAGAGTGTGGCTGCTCCTCGCTCTTTAATCTTGAAAAGTTGCATTTTTGACCGAACAGCAATGTTTTTTTATGATACGTCTTTTATTTTAATAATTCATTTTTAGATATTTACCCTTAGAGGTATTGAATGCAAGCATAATGTATTTTAGCTGTAACTAACTTACCAAACAACTTGAATAAAACAAATAGATACGCATACCTTACAAAACTGATTATAAGATCCTATTTTACTTCCAACAAATTTCTCAGGTTTAAATGATAAGATGCCTTGTTGATTAATCAATTTATTTCTTCCATGAGCATTATCAGCTGTATAGTTGTTTGAGAAGGCTATCACGTTCTAAATATACAGGGAAAATATTATTAACCCTACAGTGCTGATGTCCCCCTGGAAATTATTCAAATCTATATTCATTTCTTTGCTGTTTTGCTTTTTCCAGGGGTGTTACTAATTGGAAATAAAAGGAAAGTTTAAGTTGGTAAAAGTTGATAAGTCCCCCTGATCTTTCATAAAATTATAAGGGTTACTAGTAGGAAGTTTACAAGAGGTAGGGGGCATACCCAGGAATTTTAGGGTTAAATGTGTTCTTCACACATACAGTAAAACCTTTTCCATTGAAAGATTGTTTTGATATAATAGTAATTGGATTTTATTTTTAACATAGAACACAGAAATTCAAAAACATATTTTTTATGGCTTATATCTCCAACATCTTACGTCTCCATTGCATTACTGGTTTTTTCTAACACTTTTAATGACCTTCTTTCACATGTTAGTATTATTATCGCGATGCTAGGCAGTAATAAATCATGTAAAATCAATTTACGCTGAAAAAAATAATAGCATAGAGATAAATACTAATTTAAAATTGCTTTTAGCAAATTAACCATGACAAATTGTATTTAGGTTCCACGGCTGGCTCCTTGTAAGTTGTTTTTAATGCCATGACACTTGAGAGTTGAAAATGTTCAATATTTACGACACTTGATTTTTGACATCATCAATACAATAAAAGATGTGAAACAAAGGGAGAAAGCTAAATTATTCTTAAGAAACTAAGAAAACTGGAAGAAATGGTTTTTTATCATGTGGTCAAATATATGTATGGTCAAATTTTACTGAATGGTGAAGACTGTACTGATCTTTAAAAAAATGCTTTATAAGGAACCAGGGGGTCTTATCAGGTTTACCAAATTTAATTTACATGATATTTCCAATAATTTACCCCCTGAAAAAAGCAAAATACCAAAGAAATGAGCAGTGATTTGATTTCTTTCTGGGGACAATTTCCATTGAAGTGTTGATCAACTTCTTCATATATTTTTTGTGCTACAATAATGTGGCAAAAACATCATGATCTATTGACATGGTAGTCACAATACTTGGCATGAATCTTGTTTATAATAAATGCTGTAATGGTAGAAACAAAAGACTACACAAACAAACAAACAAACATATACTTACCATGGTAAACAAATCAAAAAATTTAGATTTGTATCCGGTTTGTATATCTACATTAGAGTTCGTTGGACCTGTATTTCCTTAATTAAGCCTTATGACTCCAGATATTTCCTTAGTTAAATTGATTTCCTCAGTGATAATAATTCTTATGGAGTTTCACATAAAAGTAACTGAAACAATTAAAAATGAATTAACTAACAACAGCAACAACTATTTATTTCAATGAAATTTTTTATATGAAAATTTCAAACTGTAAAGTCTCCAAGACATTCCAAAGAAAATTAATGATAGTGTTATTTATCATTGTATGAGCCTTCTGTTGATTTTTTGTTATAAACAATGGAGTGCACTTATAATGTATTACAAATAATCAGAAGCAGTCAGAAGAGCTGTTCTAAGAAAATAGGTGGTATGAACATCCAAGAAGTATTTCTGGCAGTGGTTCAAGCAAAGTGTTGAAGCTTCTTTACAACACCTCTATTTTTCAGGATGCTGAGCAGTATCTTTTAGAACAGGACATAGCAATTCTGGTGTTAGATCATTTTTGTCAGGAAGACCATATTCATAATAATTTTAAAACAGCACTTACACTGTTCTAGAACACTTGTTTCCTAGAACACTTATGTTAGCTGCTTTTGAATAATGTTTGTCTGTGTAAATAAAACAAGATGTAAAATGACAGGTGTGTTTCCATTTTTTCCACACATGCTTATGTTTAGTTTCTCCACCATTACTAACCAATGATTAGAAGAAGAGGTTCTTAAAATCTTTTCATTCTTAGACCTACCTCCTGTCTATTATAAACCTCTTACTAAAAGCCTTCATAATTGTATGATGAACCAGGGTGTCTTAACAGCTTTTATTTTATTTTTCCATCTTTACCAATCATTAAAACCCTGGAAAACTAACAAAAATATTGATTTTATTTATTTATTTATTTTTGGGGACATTTAAAGTGCTAATAATAAATGGTTAATATAAGACAGTGCTAAAATATTGAAAAATAAAAATAACACTTACTATATTTGCTTCATGTTTACCACTGAATTGAATAGATTCACGTATACAAACATCAAATCCATATGTGGTGACATTTTGAATCCACGAAGTTGAGTAATCCATATTATCAGCAGCACGAAATAAAGTTTGTGTAGTAATACCTACAGTTTTAACTGGCATTGTCTAAATAACAGAAATAATTATCATAAATAAAAAACCAAATGTTCAAAATGACTGTACATATCCTCACAATATGTCTGTTTTTGATAAACATGGAATGTTCGATAAATCGTAATTTCAACTTTTAAGTGTACATCACAAATTTTGAAACATCTCTCAAAACTCTCAACATTGGGAAAATATTAAAAACCTAATCCAGGAAATATTGCCAAGGAACCCCAAGAAAACTCCACACTTGAAGGACCTGGACATCGAAAATGTACCAACAGCCTGTAGTTTTCTTTAGGTACTATTTACACTACAGGTTAATTCACAAACAATGGTTCTATAGACTATTCTCTAATTAAACATCAACCTTGTACCCAATGCTTTTCTGTGATATGATGGTGGCATGACGATTAAAAAACATGGGAATGTAAAATCAACATGCTTGTACATTGTTACATTGTTAATGAGGTTAATTCAAATACATTGTTCACTACATATCCTAACTCTTCATCCTTACTTCCACACCAGAAATCAAATTCATGGCAACCAAATTCCTTTCTCTCCGATATTTTATTTCCATTTTAAATCCATGGATGTAGATTTCCTAGCCCTTAAAAGTCCGAAATTTCCCGGGTATATACACTAAACTAAACACACATAAAAAAAACTTAAAAAAACTCTAGTCAATCTTACGAAAAAAGTTAAGAAACTCTAGTCAATCTTACGAAAAAAGTTAAGAAACTCTACTAGAGCCAATGAAAATAGCTAAGAAACTTCTAAATATTTTGAAATTAACACTCTAGAGATCTAGTTACATTGCATTGTACATAATCAGTCTTTAATTAAAAGTGGTATTTATGAAGAAAGATGAATATTCATATCAATGAAGATAATATTCTAATGTAAAATATTTATCACTAAACCCTAATGAAATAAGAAACCCATTAACCAGTAAAATAAGAAACCCACTGACCAGTAAAATAAGAAACCCACTGACCAGTAAAATAAGAAACCCATTAACCAGTAAAATAAGAAACCCACTGACCAGCAAAATAAGGAAAAAAGATAAGAAACTCACTAGAAAACTCTGAGCTTAGTTTCTTAAAAAAAACAATGTGTACTCTTTTTCTAGGGAGTAGTTTGACTAAAAGTCCTATATAGGTTAAAAGTAATTTTCTGCAAGGTATAACTTGTTATGTTGATGGATGTTTCCTGGGGTTAAACACATTGAGTTGCCAAGATTATCAATTTGTTGCACCATTGGGATTATCTATATTTACATAAATAGTTTAGGTGAAATAAATTAGGCCATTAATAAATTTTTTTTCTTAATTAAATTTATTGTCATGTTTTATTTATTTTTGCATCTTTATCTTTCATTGACATAAACAAAAAATTTAAAATTTTTTCATCAAAAACACCCTTATAAATAATTTATAGAAATAATAATTATATTTAAGTCAAACAATTCTTGACATCAATAAAAGCATGTGACACAGGCTTAGGTATTTCATGTGATTATTTACTTTAAACTCTCAGCCCCCAGTAAATGGTACATCTGGGAAAAAACTAGAAAAAACTAATAATCTAATTACTTTAGTTGAGATCCGTTGACACTTTATGCCTGAATAAAACACCATTTTAATCCGTTCATATGTGACACCAAAATCTATTCTACGATCATCTATGGTAAGCCAATTAAATGTAGTTGGCTCGAAGTAAGGTTTGTTAAGAAAATGTGCAACATTTATCCTTCTCTGCTCAACAGGACCTATGACTACAGCAGTACCAGGCTTGTTACCAGCAATGACCTGTACTAATACTAGACTAAAAGTTGTATTTATCGGTGCACCATGCACAGGAATTGATACTTCGCCATAGTTTGAAGTGAAGGCTTTGTAGTCACCAACAAAGAAATCTAGAAATAATGAAAAATAAAATTGTTTTACTCGTACTTTTCTTTACTTTCTATTTCATATTTTAAATAATTTATTTACATAATTAGTATTATTTATACAAATATGTTATTGTATTAGTACCATATTTTACAATTGAACAAAATTAAGTCATCCTTAAATCAACACTATGAAATATTAATACTCTGGTCCATACCAGGAACACTTCAGGCATGTAACAACTATTTAGGTTTACAATTATCACATTTATTTAATGGAGGAAGTAGGTTTACTCTTAAAAAAGGAAGTGAAATTGATAACAAACACATACCACAACATTAAAAATATTATAATGCTCACATATGATTAAAGCAAATTTTCACTTAATGACTTTTGTGTTGGCAGAATATTGCATTCTATCTGCACATAAATGTTAAAATATTGACGAAATAAATTGTGTGTACTTACAAATTATTGATGCCATTACATTGGCAGATGTACTATTACTAATATTATGTGCTAATAATATTATGTAATATATATGATACCTTATTCTAGGAAATTAACGAAGACCTCAATTAACGAAACACGAAATTAACGAGATTAGCCATACCTACTTTTGAAATAGGAATGAAATTAACACAAATGGCCTCTCTTCCTTAAAGAAAATAATCTAATTAACACGGACGGGGCAATAGAAAACACATGGTTGTTGCAAAAGCTGACTTTAAAAAAAAAGAAAGTCTCGTGAAATATTCAAAATAA
>JANTOQ010158259.1:0-14870 GCA_027564595.1 Bythotiara depressa | reverse complement strand
ATAAAAGTAGTTACACTTTATGTGTTAATTACTATTCCCAATGGTCTCTTAAGGTTATAATCGTGAATAGAGAGCTGTACATTTTACGAAATATTTTAATGATTATAATGAAATATTTTATTTGTATGCGGATGTTTTGTATACGCAGAGTGTTACAAAAGAATGTTCCTCCTGAGATCGAATGACTTGAGAAAAACACAAAAAATTTCAAGTAATTCCACACAATGACGTAGGGCAACGAGTACTGCACATGCGCACTGTTTTAATACGAATCCTCCTCTATCGCGGGCCCATTAACAGCTCTGGCTGATTTCTTAACCCTGTTCAGCCTAGGCTCTTTGGGGCGGTTCAGGACTAGCCCCGTTGAATTAATAACATGTCAAATAATTTAGTCACATGTTAGAGCGACTCGCATATCGGTTGCTCCCACGCTTAGCGTCGATGTGATACTAGTGCGTTGGAGGGGAATGCTTGAGAATTTGTGTCATAAATGTCGATGGCATAGGAAATCATCAAAGTATATTTAGTTACTTGTAAGCCGTTTATTTTTCGTAGACCTGAAAAGTAATCAAGAAAAGTAATCAAGAAAAGTAATCAAGAAAAGTAATCAAGAAAACGTTATACAACGATTATTTATGGACTAGACTGTTTTGTTTCCAAGGTGATAGAAAGTGGAAAGGATTTAGTTTTCCAATGTTTAGCCATGTTTATTGAATTACTGTCAAAAAGAATTAGATACATATGTTGTCAAGAGCTTAGTGTCACTCCTCGTTGGAACTTTGAAAGTCCAAAATAATTCCTTAATACAAAAACGAAATTATAGCTCTTGCCTTAACTATGGACTTGATGTATGGTGTTTTACTGTTTACTTGATTATGGTGTTTTACACATTCGTTCTGCAAATTATTAGGTTATTCAATAACCTATGGGTGGGACAGTTGTTGAATTGCTTATTTCTGTTCATTTGGTCCAGTTCATGTTTGTTCTACAAATTATTAGGTCATTCATTCAGTTTTAATCAGTGCTTACACTCTTTCTTATTCAACTTCAAGCGATCGATCATAAAATATCTGTCTATTGGGTTTATGCCACATCATTAGTGACTTTTCAGCTTTTGGTTTGTGACTTTGTCAACTGGTCTTAGTCAGCGATTGGGTTCATTCAACAGCTATATATATTCTGTGTGGAATTAACTTATTATTTTATCCCGAGTTCGTCTCGTTGGAGACTTTATCCTCCGTTGCGAAATTTGTTCTCCTAGCGAGTCTAGTTTTATTAATCAGTAATCGGTGTGGTAGCATAAGGGCTTAAGGCATTTTCCTTTCTTCCTCTCACCGCAAGGTAAAATATATCAGCTTAAGAATAACCCCTAGTTGCTCTAACTCCTAATCTATGAACAAGTAACAACTTGAGTAGAATGTTTAGAATTATGAAATTCACTATAAAAACAAGCCTCACTCATTTAAGTTTGTACGAAATTCTGATTGGTTATTTAAATAAAGGACATATGGTAACGATAAATACTGTCGCGTGAAACAACGACAGCAAAAATGTGGCTGCAGTATTACAGCCCACCGTGCATTCTTGAAGGGTTTATACGTCGTATTGATACAAAATATTTTATGCATTTATTATTGAAAATGTTAATTATAGTTGCATCATGGATGCAAGGAGGGATTTCGTGTCTACAAACATGTTTATATTTGCAGTTGTATTATACTTTGTGGTCTGTAAAATACACAACCCGGCCTGTCTTCATATAGCAGATTCAAAGATAATGTAAAGAGAGTTGAAATTGCCGACGCTTTTATATTACATCTCTCTTATATTTATATATATTTATTTATATTTCGTGAAGTGGTCAAGTTCACGTTCATAGACTGTTTACTTCTATTTATTTATGGAACAAGAACCCAGAGGGTTGTTAATACTGGTTTGTACTGGTTAATACTGGTTAATTTCCTTGAATGCGGATATATGTAACTTCACCCTTTAATCCTACCAGTACCGAGCTTTTTCAGACTTTTTAGAAACGGGGAGGGGCTTCTGGGGCCCCCACCACTTAAAAGCCAAACTACATATGCTATGATGATGAAACTTGGCAGGGTTATTAACCGCAATAGAAACTCTCCAGCTGTGTAAAAAAAATTAGAATTTTAAGCAAAATTTGCTGATGTCAGCAGTTTTAGTGCCAAACCTGTCCCATAAAATCATTCATTGCAAAAATGATTTTCTGAATATTTTAATTGGACTCTTTGTATCTATAAAATAAAATTGGTGAAAATATGAGTTTGAGTAACATACAAAAAGGAAAAAATTGATAAAACGTCACCAAAAACCAAGCGCGAGTCGCTGTTGAGATACATGTACTTGTTTTATATACATTTTTTATCATCAAGATCTTCTCCTAACAGAACGTCTCCGGATTGCAGATGGGATTTTAACTTCAAATTCTAATTCAAGAATCAAGAACAATAACAAAACCACAACAAATAACCGTGGTTTCAGATTGCAATCCTGCGCAAAATATTATGAGACAAGGCAGCAATATGATAAAAAATGAGTTCTACAAGGAATGAAATATCGTCTGTATAGAATCTCTTAGTTAAACTTTTTCACTTTACTTTTTCAGATTGACTGTTGAATTAAGACGGGTGGATATTTGGTACTTTGTATCATGTATCAGGCATTGCCTCGCTTGTCTCCGAATGGGACGAAATAGGATTTTGAGACGTATTTAAATAAATAAACACTTGCCATGGTATCTGATGAAAATACACTGACAAGTGTGACTTGCTCTAGATGAAAGAGACCGCCATTCACTTTGAAGCTATGTGCGTTGCCATCAAATTTTGAATTTTCGATTCTGAACTCCGATACGCGAACCGTCAAAATGACGTCGTTTCACAACATCTATGGTACTTGAATTTAAAAACTTAAAACCAGTAAAACCTCACCTTTACTGAAAGACAAAACTAGAATGCAGCTGTTAAAAGATTTGTTTTTCAAAGTGAAGTAAGAAGAAAAGAGTTCAGAATGCGTGGAAGGTACAGGAATAGTAGAAATATTAAAAAGTTTTAACGTCTCTTTTGAGAATTTTCATAAACTTTACTAGGAAGAAAATTTTTCTGTGTTTACATAAAATTTGTGGGTGTAAATAAAAGCTAGAGTATTTACATACAGTATGTTTTGAGTGCATTCATGGTAAACGTTTTGCATTCATTTTGTTACAAAATAGTTTTTCTGACGTGCTCTTGTGAAAATGATATGAACAATCTAGACACGGCATTTTATAACACAATATTCTAACGATATCTTATTTTTTTGTTTTGAATAGGAGTATTATATTTAGAATAATAATATCGAACTTCGCTCTTAAATATCCTTACCCTATTCTAAGTTTATGGACGTTCTAACGAATTGGAAGGGAACATAAAGGGACCTAAAACGGCAAGTTTTAAATTGCCGTTTTTGTCCGTTTTTTGAAATTGTTTGTTATTTTGACCAATATTTTGGTATTTTGGTATTTTGTCATATTTTCTAGTTTTCTAGACAATCCTGCAGATAATACACTGAGGTAAGAGTCACCAAAATAATCAAGATGAGTTCCATATGTTATAAAATAACGTCTATGGTACATAAATAGCGTCTATGGTACATAAAGAGCCGCATAGTTAAATGTTCTCCGTTTCTTTTTATCAAATTGACTGTTGACTGCAGCACGGTTGTAAAGAATTGGCTCGCTTGCCTACGAATGTGATGAAACGGGAATTTGAGACTTCTTGGAATGAAAAAACGATGAACTAATAACACATTGGTGAAAATGTGACTCTACTGAGTTTCCCGTCAACACCTATCTTCATTCTGGTTTTATGGACGCTCTGCCGAATATAGAGAGAACGTGAAAGGGGCCTATAATCACAAAATTCTCAAGTATATCCTAAAGGATACTAATACCTCTTCATAATTGGAAATTTCACACCAGGACGTCCGTCTTAAATTACATCTCTTTGCACCGTTAGACACAAAGGTAAACCGCGACAACGAAGTCCCGTTTTTCGTATTTTATGTTTTGTTTTGTTTTCCCCTCTCCCATTCAAGTCCTTATAAAATAAAATAATTCATTTTCTTCAGATCCGGTCATTTTGATTTAAAACATTTATATTAAATTATTGGGGAAAAATCCGTTGGGAAAGATTTCGTTCGTTGGGAAAAGATTTCGTCACTGAGCAATAATTTCATCATTTCCCCCTGATAATGTACTAATTTTTAAAACTTTGTAGCTATTATTAGTTTAACGAGGAAATATAAAAGGGAAATCAAGCAGATGCCATCTATGAAGGAAAAGAAAGCAGATGGTTAATATTTTACTTTCAACACACATGGCCATTATATAGTGCGTGTTCACACGTTGCGGATGATTTTTATTCCGATTAGGCCTTGAATTCACACTATTCCGATGCTATTCGAAATGAAAAATGGAATTATTCCCGGTACAAAAAAGGAAATTTATTTCACTCCGATGACGCGATCCGCAAAGTATGAACACTTCAAAACGTATGAAAGCAAATAAAAAGCATATTCTCACTTTGTAGATAGCAACCGTTTCTCACTTTGTAGATAGCAACCGTTTCTCACTTTGTGGATAGCAATCGTTTCGGTATAAACGCTTTCCAGAATGGTGCGTTCATACGTAATGGTCTCACTTGTTCAAACAGAAAACTCATTGACAGCAATATCAGAAATGATATAAACAAGACGCAATCCGAAATTATAACAACGCCATGCGAAGATAATTATCGAAGCGTCGTCTTTCTGAAACGATTGCCATTCGCAAAGTGTGAACAAGGATATATCATTGGTGTGAACATGATCTCAGCTGCTAATATAGCTAAAATTCAAGAAATCGTGAAATATCGTGTTAAAGTTTTCTTAATTATTTAGATTTCCTCGCTCGTATATTTATGAGTTATTCAAAATTTAAAAGTTGGTATTTATCTTTCTTATTACATATAAGTATAAGTATAATATATTTATTCTTAATTAATTCAAGGATATATAAAAATGTTAAAACCTCAATGAATAAAAAGTTTGAGCTCCGAGTGGATCATGGAAAATGTTCTAATTATAGCTAAACTCCCCAGTCTGCTATAAACATATATTTTGTCTCTTGTTGGAGTCTTCAGCTATACTTGATTACAATTACTTACTCTTCTTACAGATAACAACAACTTCAAAGGGTTTCCTTCAAAATGCCTTACTTATGTACTTACATGTAAAAGCAAAGATATTCTTCAACAAAAACAACAACCAGAAATACTACATTCTCAAACATCTATAGCACCCTAACATTATTGGGAGTAATGGGCCACCTTCGGCAGTAAGGTATCAAGTTTTCAATTTTAGAGATTACGCCCCAGTAACATTTCGCCGAGGATATATAAGCGAGAACTTACATATCCTTGATTCCACCTATGTTTAAAAACAAGGTCTCTTTGAGTGTAGAGGAAATATGCTTATATTACACAATGGCTTGTGAAAGAAGTATAGTATTTTTACCACGCATAATAAATATATAATAAATATGTTATTTTTCGAACAGTTTTGAAAATACCAGCACACTTTATGTTATTACTTAACGGCGAAAGATAGACTTCGATTAAGATATGGGACAGAAACATTAGGAAAGTGGTGTCATATCGGCCAAAATTAGAATTCCTGTCCACCGGTAGACATAAAGAAACAAAATAGAAATTTTTTCAGTGTCCGATGGTGAAAATTGGATCAAGTTCAATGAGAATTTTGAAAGTGCATGGGTATGTTGCTTTGCAGTGCGACTCTCCTACCAGATTGTCGAATACTATTTAAATATATTTCATCTGCCTCGTCCGAAATTCTTAATATATTGCCAAAAATGTCTGAACCTATCTATCAACTATATATGTGATTCTTGACTATCAATCGAATAACACATTTCGTTGTGAAGTATTCACGCATACACAATGGCATTCTTTGTTGAAAATGTCATTTAACAAACTAAATAGACGATGCTTATGTTTTCTTTGAATTCATTGTCACCGACAAGTTTTCTACATCAGAATGTTATCAATCGCATTTAAAATGTTGGCGCATGCGCACGAATTAATCTCAATATCATTATGCGATAGCTAGCTTGCTATGATCACATTTCTATGTAATCCATTGTTGCTTGCTATGATCACATTTCTATGTAATCCATTGTTAGCGACATTCTGTCTCAACCCCCCCCCCCCCCCCCCCGGCTTATTTTAGAACATTTAAAGCAGGTCTCAAATTTCTTTTTTGTTGTAGCGGTCGAAGGGCCATGAAAGTTTGTGACTTTTCATATAATTTTATACCGAAAGATCTGTAAAAAAAAATTCATGCCAGATCATTTTCGGTATTGGGCCGTTTTGTGAAAAGTGGTGTAACCAAAAATAAATTATTTTTTCAAATGTTTCATCATGTTATATATCATTAGATCTGACATTTTATGTAGATAATACAAAAATAGATAAAATAGATGGAAATATAAGTGTATTTACTCGCATTTTGTACCAATGAGAAAGATCAACAAATACAATTTTGTTAGTGTGTTGGAAAAAATGCAAAAGTCACGTGACTAACACCACCATTTTAGTTTCAAACGATAGAAGAGGGTTAGGGTATGTACCAAATTTGTTTAAATATCCATTTATAGTTTGGTAGATAATGTGGATCTGGGAGCCCCAAAAGGCCCGGCCTAATATGGTTATGTCAACAGTTAATCTGAAAAAGTACAGTGAAAAAGTTTAACTTTGAGATTCTATATAAACATAGACGCTATTTCATTACTTGAGGTGGAATACTTTTTGATTACTTTGGCCCCTTGTTTAACAGTATTAACAGTATTATGTGTATCGTTGTAGCCAAAACATTTTACTTTTTTATCTTACAGTTCAGATACGGAAACCATATACAGCATTCTGAAAATTATTCGTATTTTCTTACCGACGCGTACGAACGTGGGCCTGTCTTATAATAATTTATAACAGATAATTTCAAAATAATTCCTGAAAATAATGTAAAAAATGTTTCTTAACAACAAAACTTTCTGGGTGTGCAAAAGTCCTTTTTAACATTTACAAACTTTTTTACTGAACTTAGCTATAGAAGTATCCTTAGCGGTGTTTAACGTGAGTACAATATCTTATTTAGTGCGGCAGCTATGTTTATCTCACGAAACATTATACATAGGCTATGTGAAAGCAAATATGACAGAACGTTAGAAATATTTGATATAGATTTGAATCATGGTATAGGTTAATGTTTAATATATAGATAAAACTTTGAAAGGGAACATTCAATAATCGTTCATTTTTCTTCCTAAATCTAGAATATGTTCTTTAATATTTTACTATGGTATTTTATTGATTGAAAACAAATTTATGAAAAGAAATGTACCTTTAAAAATAGATGGTCGAAGAAGACGTTACTAAATACAAACTTTATTATTTTTGCATAAAAGAACAAAGAACAATTAAACACTGCTTTTCATTTTACCATATAAATATTTAAAGTATTTCTTTATTCGTTAACTATTGCCATATTTTACTGTTGTTCATCAGTTGCAGAAGAGTAGTAACGAGCTAACGTTTGGTTAATAACGATACAGCTATGTTGTCTGATAGTTCACTGAGTATCAAGTTAGTACTGATAACAATATGCTCATTTTGTCTCATGATGGAGTTCTATTTTGGATTTTGCTTTTTCTGGTTTACAAAGAAGAAAGGACTATTTCCGTCATCATTTCATTTTTTTGTCCTTGTAGCTACGCATATGTTCCAAGTTGTCGTTTGCACTCCTGTTTTATTTTTATGTTTATACGACTCAGAGAAAAAGGAATCTACCTATGCTGCTTTTTCCGTTTTCTGGCTCATTTGCTCAACAAATATGACACTATCTATGATGCAGATGGGCTTGGAAGTCCATTGTTACGTAAACAATAACATCTCTTGGGGAAAGATTTTCCACAGCAAGAAACAATATATGTTGGCTTGCTTCAGTATTATATCTGTATCAGTAATTACAGTTATTCCGTATATGTTTTCCAGAGAGGAGGAACGCAAACTCTATATTTTCTCCTTTAAAAGTTTACAATTGTATTCATTTATTTATTTAAGTGGTTTTGATATTTTACCGAATGTTATAATCAGTCTATCGATAATTAAAACCCGTAACAGTTTCCATCGATACCGGCAGCTCTACAATACCTGCGCAAAGGATGAACGAACACAGATGGGTCATATATTGACATGGAAAACAAGAATTAAAACCCTAACAAACGCTTTGACAGCAATTGGTTGTTACTATGCTATCACTTCATTACCGTGGACCATATATCAACTATTAAAAGCTATGAAATTAATCGAGACAAACATAAAAGACAACGCAGACTTAACTCTGGAATTTGGTTTCTTTATGTTAAGAACGTACTCAGTCTCGCTACTTCTGCTTATATACGGTTCATGCATGAAGTCAAGTAAAGAATTGTTTTATCCTTGTATGGCAACGTTCCCTATAAAGAAAACTCTGAACGTAGAATGTCTGTCTTTTACAAATCGACACGCGTACACGTCGTCGTAAAGATCGCGTGATATATAGAAACGTGTATCGTCACCACGACATCAGACATCAATGTAAAAACTAGAACGAAAAACGAACTTTTCTCAACGGCAGTTATTGTAAAAAAGAAGTATATTTCTTTTCTTTCATGGAATAAAGATTGCTCTACAAGAATAGTAGTACACTCAGGCGCGTATTTACAGTGGTGCTTCTAGTTGCTTTACACCAGTCAGAAACACCAAATAAATATGTTCCCTCTTTCATAATAAAATAATCAATAAAACAATACTTGCGAAAATCTTTCATTACAACGTTTATATTCTTTATTGTACCAAACAACAAAACAAGATCAAATAAAGAGTAAGAAAAGAAAATAACTTAGTTTACCAGACTACGTTAACACTCACTCACTCACTTTTGCATTTTAACTCGCTAATGTTGCATTTTACCATTATTTAAATTTGTGCGCTTTCTGGTTGCTTATTATAATGTTGCTGATTGGTTATATTAACAATATATGGCAATCACGAGACCTTTCATTTTGTTTTTAAAACAACTGACTTCCGAATATGGCAATAGTTCGCATTGAAAAAAGTAATCGGTTGATATTTAAAAATGCATCAATTCGAGTAATACAGTCACCACTTCGAGTATACAGAATGTTCAGAAATAGAAAAAAAAAACTCTAAAAGAGGAGCGCCGTGTGCAAACATGAAAGCGGACAAACTAGTGGAGGAAGCTAGGAATAACGTTTTAAATGCAGCTAATGAAACCGATTTATTTAAACTTTTTGAGACACTTATAAAAATATTAAAGAGACAGAAAAGGAGAATTTAAGGAGCATGAGTGAGAGAACTGACAAAGTGGCTTATACTTTATTGTCGGCCGTTCGACTTGGTGAGGATAAGAATAAAGAATCGCGTGTATTCTGTTGAGGTTTGCATGTTGTTCATGGAAAATTAAATAGTAGTAGATTAAAAACCGATCGTTCTACCTTGCGGCGATTGTTTTGGTAACGAAAGAAAGAGAAAGGTGTTTTGGATATAATTTTTTAAAGTTTCGTTTGAACAGTTTCTGCAACATGCACTCTTTCCACTGTGTTAGAAGTAGGCCTAACTTTATATTTATTTTTGGATGGTAAAAAAATTGCATTTTCCGGACATCTGGCAGGGCCCCCTGGATATTTAGAAATTTAAATGTTCCAAACACCACTGGTCGGCGTCTCAATCTTAAAGAAATATAGATGCACTTTGTTTTTAATTAAATTAAAAAGTCAAAACAATATGGTTGATGTCCGTTTTAGGTGATCTAGAACGAAATATCTTCTTCGTCGCCCAACCATGGTGGGCGATATTTATTTAGGAGTTACTATAAAATTTGTCACCAGTCACACGATTTTCTAAATACGCGCCTGATACTACGCTTTGAAGTGTGAGCATGTGCAAATCTACAAATGTTTCATGGATTCTGTGGATCATTGTAGTAGATAGATTGCATTACGAATTTTCAGTATAGCTTGTGTTAATATTTTAACAAACATTATATTTATATTAAGCCTAAACCTTTCTGTAACGAAAGCTTATGAATACATGCGGCTTGAAACAATAATACCGTAATTCTTTATTTTATAGCCTCGCCCTTTATTTAGCACCCTCTAGAACCCAGACAATTTACTTAGCATCCTCCCTTTATTTTTTCCCTTTACCTCGTTCAAAGGTTGTGACTTTCTAAGAAGTATATGTTGAGACTAGTGAATAGTTATGAGGAAAGGAAAAAATGGCATTCAGTTCTATGTCCCATCAAAGTTCATTCTTACATCGTGTCTTTTAAACGTAAAGCTGTTTCCTATGCTGAATAAACTTGTAAAAATAAACATGTAGCTCAAGAAAGTATAAAGCGGTCATACATTATATTCAGTTATAGAAACAGAGAGACGAGCTTTATGATCTTTAAAAAAGTTCAATCAATGGTGGTAAATGAAAGCGATTAGAGGCATCAGATGGTGCGCGACAGTTGGGGGAACGAAACGATATCAATACCTACTATAAACAAGCGTGGTGTTCACAATGTTTTGAAAAACTAGTTTTAATTCCAATTTCTGGATAAAATGATGAATGAAAATTTCAGAATCATATAAGTATTATATTTCACTTCTTAGTGGATACCTCCCTAAATACGATTTTTATGGTCCCATTGGATATTTACTTTAAAAACTTATTTTAGGGGATAGAGTATTAAATATATCAGTAACAATAAAAACAAGACATGCATTTTCTCTTAATTTCGTTATTTTATTGACTTTTAATAATATTTATTCATCTATCAGCCTAACGATTAGGATCTAGTAAAGGAAATTGCAGTAGTTTACTAGCAAGCTAGAAAACATGAAGTTAAAAACAACAAAACAAACAAAGATTTCTGACTTCTTCTTAAAAGTACTTTCATATTTCATGCTATTTTTTTCTTTTTTTTTTTCTTTTTTTTTTCTATTCAACAATAACAAATATACGATATAAACACACTATAAAATAAAATATATAAATCAGAAAGAAAAATTAGATAACTTAAGAAGAAGAAAACATGGACAAACAAACAATCAAACAGAACATCACAAAACTACAAAGAAAAGCAGTGTTCCCTGCAAGGCACCAAAGTGATCATCAGGGGTCACTGCTTAAAACAAAACAAGGAAAACATATCGCCGTATTATCAAATTTTCTGTTAATGTCACTGATTATACAAATAACTCAAAGTAATGGCTCATCAAATCGTTCACTCTGAATAATATAATATACTTGATAACATTAAAAATAATTAATTTATTGGAATGTATATCGTAAGTATCACTACCATAAAGTAAAAGACTTACGATTGAGGAGCTATTTAATGGTAAAAAGGAGATACCACTAGCATGGAGGTTGTCAAAGAGTGTAAGCCGCTGGATAGAATAATTAGGGCAATGCAGGAGGAAATGAACATTGGTTTCAATAGAATTTGTTCCACATAAACAGATAGGGTTTAAAGTATCTTGAAAATTATGACAATATTTATGTTCACGTAGCGTGACTGAGGCCAAGACGAAGTCTAGTTAGTAATTTAAGTCCACGAGGATGGAGCACACAATACACAAGGGCGCAGTGGGACGAAGAAAGTTCAGTAGAGACTGTTTAAAGGACGTTATTGAAGGGGAATTGCGAATATTAGAATCAAGTTTTTCCCAGGCATTAGCACAAAAGGGTAAAAACGATGCTTTAAAACGATCTGTTCTAGGATTGGGTAGATTAACTGATCTAAAAGATCTAAGATTATGAGATTGAATTATTGTGGTAATAATGTTTTTAAATATGTAGAAGTCATATTATTTTTGATTTTATAATAAAAACAAAATCTCCTATTAATCTTCTATCTTTTAAACTTTCAAGCCCCAACTCCTGATAAATTATTTCACGTGAACTACCAAAAATAGCACCTGTAATTGCTAAGGAAGCATTGTACTGAAAAGATTCAATTTTCTGACAAAATGTTTCATTACTAGGATTATCATAAATTATATCACCATAATCTAAGTGTGGTCTAATAAAAAAGGCATATATACTTTTCAATGTATTCCTTGGTAAGAAATTAAAGAGACAGTTTAATTAACCCGCTTTTTCTTGTTTTAGATAGGAAAGAAAACAGAAAATTAGAATACACAAGTAGTATTTAATAATTCTCTGTGACTTTCTTTTTTGTATGAGTTTTGCTAAATTGCCTTAGTGAGTATCCGACTGTTTGGAGTGTCTTGGCATCAGTAACAAGGAAAAAAAATGCAATTTAACGGACACCTTATGTATAGCGGACAATTGTTTTCAGCTGCGGTGGTATTCCCTATATAGATGTTTGGCTGTATAAAGTTTTATCCATAGCCGTTCTGTTTTCCCTATAAAGATTTCAATTTTCAAATCGGGCTCATCTGTGGATGAGATAGTAGAATCTTAATTCCATTTTTTTATAACAAGTATCTAAATTTTTAGACAAATTAGGAGAAAGGCCTATATATGAAATGTAATGAAAGTGTGTAAACAATGTGACTATACTTTGTTATTGCGCCCCATAAGGCGCGCAAGTCGTTAGAGAGCAAGCATAAATTTTCCACTGACCGTCAGCAAAAAAACCTTCATCATTCATATTTTCGCTCCCTTTCTCGTCCAATCACGGCAGCAAAATTGCTTTTAATTATTGCCGCTAAAAACCTCGCCCAATCACATGTAGTTTAACATTATACCAACAATCATTCCGCAAAATACACACCAATAAATCACTGAATTAAAATTTTAGAGTAAAAGAAAACAACATAGTGAAAACAAAAGACATGACTACGGTGAAGATGAACTATGTACAAGTTATCAAAGAGTTTTTTATTTATATACAGTATTCTTGTTTTCAAGCAGTACGCTGAGGAACAAATGCTGAATTTAAGAAAAAAGCGATTTACATCTGAAATGATGGCTCCTCCCTGGATTACCCATAGCTAGCTAGCTAAAACTAAAGAACATGCTATCTGGATAATAATGAATATGTACATTTATTGAACATTTTCTGATATATTCCATCTACAAGAATAATCGCTCTTATTTAAACGTTAGAAACCTATCTGTTCTTGAATGTGACAAGACGACAAGACCACCACACAACTAGAAGATTGATTAGCTCTCTAGAAAACATCTCTTGCAGGAACATCCGTATCTCTCAACAGCAAAAGTTTTCCTCTGAAAGTTTAGTATGTTTTAAAATGAAACAAGAAGCCACGGTAGGCTTGAAAAATCACACGGATCGATAACGAAATTTTAAATTTAGATACATTTTAGAGAAAATATTAGATCTATTTGTCCACTTTAAATAGCAACTCATTCAACATGGGCTTCTATATGCTTACAGGAAGACCGTAGAGTAAGAAATATTTAGTTTGAACACACGCGTAGCTTAACAATAGAAAATTCATGCGATAAGTGAATTATATACAGCTGAAATGTCAACATTTCGTATATTTTGAGCTAGCTAGCTCTGAATGGTTAGAAATTACACGTGCGCAATGATACTATATGCGAAAGATAGAAAAGTATGCTTTGGACACAGTCGTGGAAAAAAAATACACAAGTTTAAGCGAAAAGAGTGTTTCCTTATAAATTTTCAAAGTTTTATCATGTTATACAAGTCTCAAAAAAATTTGTAAAGTTTGCGATCAAATTTCTTCTACATCTACAGTAACTGCTAGTGTGTTCTACTAAAAGATTACAGTGCCAAAAAGTCATAAATTAGAAGAACAAAGAAAAAAAACACACAAGTAGCTAGCTATGCAATTCAAAAACACTAACTTTGAGGTATAATAGCTAGCTTCAAATGATTCAAAATTTGACAGGGAGCTAACAGGGACCTTCTACTCACTATAAAAAAAAGCTCTTACAACATTTACACAAGGTCATGATGTGGGACCACTTTTGGAAATACAGTATACTGTAAATTGTGTTATCCCAGCTGATTCTTAGTGACGTATTTTAAAGTAATTTAATTTTTACATTTAATTTTTGGTTCAAAAACATATTTATTTACTTATTGACTTTTATATGTATTATTTTATTATTTATATCAGCAAATAAATACTTACTTACTTACTTACTTATTTACTTACTTACTTAAGGCTGAAATATACTATCATTTTAAAATGATTATTTTTAACGGATAGGGAAAAAATGATAGTGTAGACAGAAAAAAATGACGATTTTCCACCTGTTCATTTTAAAATGATCATTTTTTCTATTGTACTTTCGAAATGCTATTGTTTTAATTTTTTTTGCATGGCGCTTTGGGCATATTTTAAGTTTCGAAAGTAGTAATGAGAGAAGTGCGCATAATTTTATTTCATTTTAAAATGATAAGTGTAAACAGGTGGTCTTATCATTTTAAAATGATGGAAAAAATGATAGTGTATTTCAGCCTTTAGTTACTTAAAATATCGAAATAAATGGTGATAGAGGTTAGCTAGGATTTTACTTCAAAAATGCTATGTTTGAGGTACGTAGCTAGCTCTTCCTTAAAAAAGAATACCAAAACACAGTCAGCAAGCTCTAAATATTTTTAAAAGACACGTACATATAGTTACTAACTCACAGGCTTAAGCCGGATTTCCACTTAAAAAAAATTGATACGCGTACTACGTAAAAAAGTTAAAATCGATTCAACTTTTTTTATGCTACGGTACGATACGTAAA